>JAQJVL010000044.1:3547304-3856017 GCA_035578905.1 Stictocephala bisonia | reverse complement strand
CAGTGAGTTGTTTATACGTGCAGTTCACAAAGAAAACGTTTAGGGGGGAAACGTGTTCAGCAAAATTCTCTATTGATGTAAGGAAATTGATTCTTAGATGAACGAAACTTATTTTATATTACGTAGAAATACCTCATTCATTGATATTTCCTCATGAACGTAGTGGCACAGAGAAAAAAGAGACAGAGGTTGACTTATAATGGCCGCAAGGAACGTCTCAGTAGGACTTTGGACTAATGTAAATCTTTATAAATCTGTAGTTATGACTACTACTTTCATACTTAAGGATATGGAGGTATATAAGGGAGAGTCTAACAACAGTGCTGGCCTTATATGACCATGACTATATTAGTTCATTTAGTTATACTTAGATGAATGCCCTTACCACTTAGTTGAAGGTTAATCTGAAGGATGATGACCCCTTTTGTATACCCAGTACTTTTAAATAACGAACTTCCTTTGGAAGATTCCTATCGATAAACCTGATAAATATTTGCCCAAGTGTTATTAGGAATCACCTGTATCATCTCCTTTTTATATTATAATATTTGGCCAATGGTCTAAGACCAAAGGGCTAATAGTAGAACCACATCTTTAGTATACATTTATGTCAGTAGTCACCTGATAGTGTTTAGAGTCAAGCAAAACTAGATTATTACAGCACCCCTTCTTAATATCTATAATGTAATAAGTAGTAATTATTAACAAACACTGTATTTAGGCAATAAAATGTTGACAATAATTTAATTAAAAACAATCTTATAACTTCTCTCCAATAAATTTCCACCAATTTATATTATTATAAATCATTCCATTAGTACTCAAGTGGCTGGCACAAGATATGTTAATTTATAAAACAAATTAAAAACGAACAATATTTTTTAATTATAATTTTTTTGTGCAACATTGTTTAATGCTTATTGTAGAAACATCACAGTGCATTTTTATTATAGCCTTTGAATAACAAAAATAACAGACACAACTATGCGTAAAATGAAAAATATACTAATATATAAAATTGGAATTATATATAATACCAACTAAATTCAAATTAACATTACACTTGCTGTCCCGTAGTAAGTACGTTATTATTTGTTGCTGATAATTACACTCAATGCCTGGAATTAAATGTTACTAAACAAGGTCTCCTTAACTTAGGCTTAAAACACTATCACAGTACGTGTATGGGTGGGTACTATCACTGTACGCGTATGGGTGGGCTAATGGGTACTATCACTGTATGTGTATGGGTGGGTGGTTGGGCACTATCACTGTACGTGTATGGATGGTCGGGTGAGTAAATAGATAATTATCATTCTCCAGATCCCAACATATGTATATTAACCACAAAAATTAGTTACTTAGATACCCCCAAGCACACGAAACTCGATTTAATGGATCCTCATAGCAACCCACGAGACTTGAATTATTGTGTACCTAATTCACCCTAATGACCCAACTGCTAACTTAACATTGTCGTGTTGAAGTGGGACAAAAACACAAACCTAATTAAATAATGTTACTTTTTCATTTGTCGTGTTTATTTTTAATTACATTTTCAATCTACAAATATTTAAATTTGAACTAGGATGTGCACTCAACCTTGTATAATCGATGTATGGCCAGGTGATTATACCAGACCACCGACAGGTCAGGTTGGTCCCTCCTGTACGCTTCTACTAACAATCTCGGGGCTCCAGGTAGAAGGGGTGTGCGCTTCTAACACGTGCGCTAGTAAAACGGAATCCTTTCGTCTACCCGGTGAACTGGAGAACCAAATACTCGTACCACAACATTCACTAAAACTTATCACTTATTTAGTGCACTATTGGATGTCACTTCTGTTTCTTTCTTCTCTGTGGTTGTATACTCGTAAATATTATATATAAACACTCGACGAAAAAAATGACCTTCAATAATAATAATAGTAATAATGACCGACAGAGCTATTATTGGGGAGAAACGGTGGTGGAGTGGTCTAAGGACTACGTCATCTTCTAACTTTGTTCCTGAGTTAGAGATAGCACAGGTTCAAATCCTAGCTTTAACAGTTTTTTATCAGTAATATTCACCTTGCACTGTGCTGGTTCTCCCTCTGTTTGATAAGTTGCCCTCATAGACTAATAGTCCACGGGGTAGAGTCAGGTTGGAAAGGAGCTGAACATAAAACGTGCACTTTGCTCACTAAGTTTAAATGAATATAACGTCACAGCGACATAATTGTCGTTTAGTAAACAGGTTACAACCCAAGGAATATAGAAAACTTGGAGGATCACACCTCTGGATTTCATCTGGTCGGAGCCTCTTGATTTACTTAGCTTACTTCATACTGCCCCCATAAGTTCAGCATACTACTGGAGGCTATAAAAAGGGATAACTATACTAAAAGTGTCTTTTAGTCGAAAGGATTTTGGAATTTCCTAAATCAATTGGTATCTGAACCTCATTCTTGTATGCAACAGGAGAGTATAATAATAATTGGGCCTTAGAGCGCTCCCTCCCTCTTTTTACATTAAACTAAAGGCAAACGTATTTAGAATGATTATATATCCATTGTGAACATTCTGAACTCTTGAGCACACGTAGTGATGACTTATGTTTAGGTATGGATCTTTACAGTTAAAGCGGTTTTTAGAATAAATAATTAAATGTACCTCCGATTTTCCAAACTGTTGCTTATTGATATCAATTGCCCCTTGTTCCTTAATATCATGCTTGGAGAATTTGAAAAATAAAGAAATTCTGAAATGGGAAACGAATCATAAAAACAATTGAAGTGTTTAGTAAAACTTTTCATTTCCTTGGAAGTACAGAAAGTGTAATAATAGTTTCTCCCTTCGATGTACTCAGAATATTTAATTTTTCCTTGCCATCGCAATAACGTCTGGACACTCTCCTAGGAGAAAAAAAACTATGAAATGATATTTTAACTCCATGTATAGTTTAAACCTGGCCTGATAAGACAATATTGTTCACCCATATTATCTGAAACCTCATGACGTAATATGTGGTTCTATTGTAGTGATTTAGGATATTTACATTAAACTGTCCAACTCACACTACAACTGTACCTAACAACTGCACACTTGACTCGTATTTTTAATTGTATTTGTATATTGCTTATTGACAAAAATGAGCCCTGGAACATCAGAATGAAATATAATTGTCTTTTATTAAGTAAATTGAATAAAAATAAGAAAAAAATAAAATATGCCATTTTCGCTGTACATTCGGTCAACATACAAACATTAAACGATAATTACTTTGTTCTTATGTGTATATGTCAATGTTACGAGACACACGTACTAACTTTAACCTAAACTTACGTACAACGTTTAACTTAAAAGTTTAACACCCACCAACTTAAACTTTTTTCAACTCCTACTATCACTACATTTTTTGTTTCACTATTTCATTATTCGCCATTAAACGATCGTAGATATATGAGCTAATTTAAGGGGTGAATGCTTGTGATGAGCTAAGATGTCGAGTGTAGTTATTGTCACTAACTAGGTTAGACTGTTCCTTAGAAAGTCCATTTATTAATAGCCCAATTGCCTGAGCAAATAAGGAACCTATAGATTAAATTAAATACGAACCAAATCATTGGTCTGATTATCAGCTAATGACAAGCCAGATACTCAAATCTCTTGCTTACACAACATCTGATTACCATCCAACATGGACATTTCAGACTTCTCTAGTAGTATCCACATCGATGGCAACCATTGAGAGGACGCCGTGTTGCCTACGATCTCCACAACACTTTGTCCCCAAGTAGCTGGTTTACAACACTGCGCCATTAGTATCGACAGTGAGCTTAAGTTAATGTATGCTCAACTATGAAAATATTTCCTTAAATAATCCGTAAAACACCATTAAATAAACATTCATTCATTAAAGCTAGCTTGGGTGGTGTGAGATATTCACTTTTACGTGGTTAAAAAGTGTCAAGGCTTGAATTTTCTAAGTAAACATGTGCTATCAAAAGATACGGGGAGGAACAAAGACTTGATGTTTGCTAGGTTTTGGCGGGAAGGTTATTGTGGCGAGATAACTGGATTATTACAGAAGGGAGAGTTTGCTTGTGTAATTTACTTAAGTACCCTTGCCGATGAATATTCACCCAACTCTTCCTACCACCGTCCCACACACCACCCCACACGTGGTGAATTGTTAAAATGGGATGCATTCGTGTGATTAAAATGACTTATCGTTTGTTGGTGTTTGTTGATGTGGTCTTTGAGAATACATTTATTTATTTATAAAATCCTTCAATAACAGCGTGTTTGGTATTCATTACGAAATTACAAAACAAATAAATATAACACAAGGAATATTTAATATTCCAAAGATAATAAACTTATATAGGAACATGACGCCAGGAATAAACTAAAAACGCAAACAATTTACAGTAATTTTTGCATCCGTTAGTTATACACTACATAAGTGTATAACTATATCATATCTATGTGGACACAACTTATTGCATAGAAACAATAACAGTTATTATTCATACATTATTTACAAATGTTTGCTATATAACGTATAATATCATTTACAAAACGAATCCCTAATTGTCATATTAATTATTTAAGAAATTGCATCAAAACAATTTAACAAATACAAAATCTAAGTTATTATTTGTGAAGTATATTTGTAATGCGTTGTTTGTGATGAAGACAACGTAAAAGCACTGTTGCCTGGTCTGTATTTTATTAAATGTTATTAAAATAAGTAAATATCAATTGCCGCAACTGCATTGTGACTAAAATGTTCGAATGCCAAACTTATTATTGATTCATTATTCAATAATAAGTTTGAAAAGACGCTGATCGTCAATATACGGGCAAATATGAGGGGGAAAGAGTCATGAGTGTAGATGAACGAGTGTAATAATTGTTACTAAGATCGACTGTTCCTCAGAAAAAGCTCCTTAATAATGGCCCAATAGCCTGGGCAACTAAGGGACCTGCAGCTTTAAGTGGAATCCAAACCACGTAAAGTATATTTAACGGAAAAGGTCCACCTAACTATTCCAAACGTGGTTGTGACTTGGAATACGTCTGTTAATAAGTTTTAGTTCATCTTTTGTCTTTTGTCATATTTTCAAGTTTAATTATGTTCAATACAATTAATAATGTGCAAAAATGTATTGACTAAGTTCTTTTTCAACATATTTACTTCTTTTGTCTTTTTTGTTTTTTTTCTCATTATTTATTTGTTTGTCTTGATATATGTTTGAAATGTATATCCATTTACGCTTTCATTGTTTATTTTATTCTTTAAATTGTTTTATGTGCAAATCTTGTGAACTAATACTTTAATAAGGGATTATTTACAATGAAATCTATAAACATAAAATTTGCATGTTGGATTAGGCTCAAATAGTTATAATGTTACTTTGATTAATTAGGGAGAAAAAAAGAATGTATATATATATATATATATATATATATATATATATATATATATATATATATATATATATGTGTATCCAAGATATATGAATTCAATATTAGGATAAAGATTACTTATTTGTGTATTTTTTTGTACTTCAACGTTTTCATTGCCAATAGCTGTTTTACTTTTATAAGATAGTATAAGAAATCCTCCAAACAAGCTAGCCTGGGAGGTTAACCCTTTATTTCTCATTATAATTTATATTCATGTTTAAATATAAAATAACAAAATTCAACAAATATATATATTACAAAATGTGTAAATAGTAATAAGGTTTGCATATTATTAATTATTGTTAGTGGTTTATAACGTTGCACAGTGATTACCTAAACAAAGTGAAGTTTGAATGCCGAAGATGTGTAATGTTTACTGTCATGTAAAATTAATTATGTCATCATGTATTCATTGTAAATTTTGAGAAATAAAGTTTATTATTATATTTATTATTATAGTAAAATTTCAGCTGTCAAAACAACATAAAGATTTATATTCATTAGATGGCATATTACGTTTTCAATATATCATCCAACTTTCACTTACTTGAATTAATAATTATTAATAGTCATTATGAACCTTAAAGTCCCAAAACTTTTATTACTATTCCTTTCAGAAATAGTAAATATCCAATGTATAAGCATGAAAATTGATGTATGATTTACAATTGAAAAATTTGTGTTACTTTTATGACTTAAGATATTAGTCAGATGGGGCTGTAATTTTTACTCTTCTAGAAGAGTAAAAATGATAGGAATGCTCTTTTCACAGAGAAAAAGACCGAGTTTAAGTTTCCCCGAGCAATTTGGTAATTTAGAAGAGAATGGTAATGAGAAGTCGCGGAGCTGAGTGGTGGGACCAACATTAGGGGTTGTTTTCATTATGCAGGTGTCTTCAAACTAAGGGGACCAATCTAACTTGAGTCAGAAATGAAGGTGGTTGACTTTTGACATCGAACAAAACAATATCTACTGAAAAAATCCATGGAAAATTCTCAATGGACATTACTTTATTCTGTAATTATGTTTTTTTTTTTAGATTAATTAGTTAAGTTAATTTTATGCATAACCAAATAAACATCTAGAATTAACAACATGGTCAGCGTAATATACAAAAAAAGTAGGTGCCAAAAAAACAGAAATCCCGAGAAACTAAAAAATTAATGAACAAAAGTATTTCTATAATTTGTTTCGGAAATAATGACGAAATGTATGATTTATTATGTTTTATAATTTCCTTTTATATGCCTTAATACGCCCAACCAACTCTCAAATACATCGTGTACATGAGTAATTAATCAGTTGTCGATAAAGTTATGGACATATTAATTTTTAAAAAATCGACTTCTGATTTACTTAGAGTTCATATATGATTTTATGTTATTTCACGCAACTTATTTTTCTATACTACCTAAATACTCCACCTTTAGGTAAATTTATGTTTGTTCGAGTTAACACTATAAATTTATTGATATTGTATTGATATGTAAAGATTTCTCAATAGATATTATAAACGTCAATTTACCAACAATCAACTCAACGTTTTAAGTAAAACCTGATATCCAAAACTTCTTTCTAAATGAGCTTCTATACGATAGTAAAAATGAACAAGTAAATATTTTTGACACCCTGGGTGTTAAAAGTATTTTAAAAAATACTTTTTTAAAAAGCGTAGATAAGGATATTTTATTGTTACTGTTTTTATATTTTCATTAGTAGATATCATATAAATCAGTCTTTTGACAATCATGGATTATATTTAAATTTATGGATTGTATTCTTCAAATATATTTGAATTGATTCAACAAAATTTTATTATGAGTGTGAAAGTTATAAATTGTGAGGAGTACTCCTTTACTAGAAAACATACTGATTAAAAGGTGACTAACCATACTTCAATGTTTCACATACCTGACCTTAATTCCGAGTTTTGTACTTTTTCAGTCCCATATTATTTACAACCATACTCCCAGGTTGATGTCATTTCCTTTTCCAAATCTTGTTCAGTAACATCCTCATACGTCAACATGGTATCTCCCTATCTTCTTCATGTAGCGACGACCAACACTCTTCTTATCTCTTACATGTGGCATTGGATTTGATATATTTATTTTCTGTCAAATTATTCTGCAAAATGTTATACTGTTTTGAAACATTAGTCCTAATACTTTACTCTTAGTAACTTATTCAATCTCTCCATACTAACACACAACACTCCATACTCCACATTCTACGAACAATAGTATTACATTTTCTCGCTTATAAACATTATTGAGAAACTAAGAGTAAAATTAAAACAATACTATATGAAGCTTTAATCGTATTTATATGAAAAAACTTTTTATACATTTTGGTAAATTTATAAAAAACCCGATTTACTGTTATTTTATTAAACTAATTTAATTAAAAGTATATATATGACATATTTCGATCTTCTACACATAAAATATTGGTGCACGACAAAATACTAATACAATCTTTACATAGCTACATATGTCATACCCTGACACCAGCTTCACCCTTATTTTATTAGTGTGTCACTCTTAAATTGAACTATTTTATAACTTGTTCAGTTTATTTTACAAGTACCAATATTTTTAGTTGTACTAACCAACCCTCTTTTTTCAAGAGTTCATGCCACATTTTAAGTCCAGGAGGAATATAAAATAATTCCCAACATTGTAAGAAGAATGTAAATTCTCTCAACACTAATTTCCCAAGCCTCCTATTTCAAAAGTATTAAACTTTCTTCTCTTAAGAATACAAAATTATATACTTTTAAAGTCAGTCCATTTACAGTATCTTATCGTTAGTTAGTTGAATATAAATTGGCAAATACTCACTCATCTATTTGTATCAATTAAGTATTTTAAATTATAATTTATAATTGAATTGATTTATTAGAATTTTAACTTAAAACTGTTAACTATTGCACTCAGCAATAATTGTTAAAAAATAGTATCACAAATACGGTTCATATTTTCAAGTAACTAACATATGCTAAAAATTGAGCAGTTACTATAAATTGAGTCAGTATGCAAATTCCTCTAATTAAAAAAGTTTTAATGGATATAGTATTTATTAATACCTCTGTACTCAAACAAGTGTATTATATCATTTTGAAAACTACTTCTGACCCCCCTACCCTCCCCATCCAAGAGATAGGGGATTGTTTGATTGTACCTTCTAATTATATAACAATATAATTTTTTTGAGTTTACGATTGGTTTACTTTCGTTAAAGAAAAATATTTCACTTAAAAAAAAGAATAACAACAACTGCGTCTAATCGAATTATTATTATTCTTGGCAGTAAATGTATATATGTTTTTTTAAAGCTAATTACTTCTTAAATACTTTATTTGAACTATGCTACTGATATTGTACGACACATAAATAATTTGCTCACTAATACGCGTTAGACATTCCCTCCCTCGTTCAGGGAGAACGAACCACAAATCATTTTCTGAAAACAGTCGTATCTCCAGTCATTTCCAACCCTCTTCACAGTAAATTTTAGGTAGATTTCTATAGATTTGGTTTCATCACGCAATTGAATCTTCAATTAAAAAAAAAAAAAAAAACTCTGTTGTCATAGAATTTCTTATGCCTACCATAACTTCCAATGATTTGGTTTCCCCACGTGACTGAGGATAGTAGACAGTGATAATGTAACAGTGATGGAAGTACACCGTAACTCAAGACTTAGGACGTGTGACTCTACACAGCACTTTGAGGATGTAACCTACGTGACTGTCATTGAACGTGATAGAGGGTAACTAAAAAGATTATTTCATAGATCATATAATATAACTTTAAATTACTGTACAGTTTTATTTTGTGAAATTATAAACCCATAATGTCTGAAAATCAAAGGTCTATTCTTTTTTTTTAGTAAACATGTACAACACCCATTACAAACATATTTAATTTCTTAAACATGTGACTCTAAAATATTTAAGAATGGTGCTAAAAGAGTAGTAGATGATTCTCAGTGTCATTCTCGAATCACAGTGCACGATCACGTACGACAGTGGCTGTCAGTGGACCTAGGTGATTCTGTCTCCCACATATCTTAACTGCAATACCACATACATCGACGCCCGTTAACGAGTTGCACGCAATCCTACCTACGTTAATTGTGGTGTCCTAGGGAGGCCCTAAACCAATGCTCGAGTTGCGCGCAGTATTGATCTCAGGTAGGCCGTTCAGTTTTGGCTGCTCTAAAATGAAACTTAGACTACAAGCGGTGTAGGAGAAATATTTATGTAAATATCACAGCTAATCACAGCCATAAATACCTTGAATTGTCGGTCACTGGTTTGATTCTGAAGAGCACCAAACTAGAAAAAAAAAAAAAAAAAAAAAACAGATATCTGCTTATTCTGTGCTTATACCTTCTTGGTAACTTGTATAACTTATTTTAAGTGTTTAGTATTAAGCAGTAAGTTCTGTTTTTACTTAGTAACAGTAAATGTTGTTAAATAAATTAAAATGAATTGCAGAACTTTATTTCAAGCTATTTAACAAATACAATACGAATTAATAATCTTTCGGCCTTCTTTATAGAAACTGAAAATTTTTTTTACAAGATTAATTATAGTGTCTTGAAGAAAGATTAAACTTTATCTTAGAATTTTCATACGTTAGTAAAAAATATTGACGAGACAATGCTTTTTTAACATTTCATATAATAAAGATATTTGAAAACAAATTATTTTTTAAAGGGAAGCGTTTAAAATATTCTACTACATTGAACGGTTTTGGACTGTTAACTTAATTTAGTTTGACTGATATTTATTGATTATAAAGCTCATTAAATCAGTATAATACCACAGCATTGGTGATATGTCTGGTTATCTTGTAATGTAGATAGGACCTTTTCGTGGTTGTCACCGGAAAATATAGATTCTACTTGTAACACTACTTAATACCGACATGGCGTCCGCTCAATAGTTGCCTTGTACGTGGACACTACTAGAGAAGTCTGGGGTGTCCTTGTTGGATGGTAGTCAACGTTCCGATGTTGTGTAGGGGAGTGAACTGAGTGTCAGACTTGTCAGTTAGCTGAAAATCAGACCAGCACTACGTGGTTCGAATTCCATGTAAAACTGTAGATCCCTTATATGCCCTGGCTATTGGGCTATTAATAAATTGCCCTTTCTGAGTAACAGTTGATCTCAGTTAGTAACCAGACTTCACTCATTCACACTCATCCCACACTCATATCATCATTTATATTCACCTTAAAATACGCACAACGTTGTGTCGGCGTTTGATAAGTAAAAATGTGAGTAGGAATGTAAGAACTATCGGTGGACCCTCGAGTAAGATCTCTCCTGATAGAGATATATGCAATTATGCATGGCGTATGTAAGTGGGCTATTGTAGCGACAATATTCAGACGTTGGAAGTCACGTAGGTCCCATGACAGCCACTCTCGTACGTTTCCATCCGTCGTGATTGAAGGAGGGCACAAGGATACAATAACAGATGTATTTATGTGGTAATTTAGTGACGATATTCAGGCTGACGGAAGACACGTAGGTCTCATGACAATCACTGTCGTACGTGATCGTATACCATGGTTGAAGGAGGGCACAGAGGACACATTAACAGATGTATGTAAGTGGTATTTTATCAACGTTATTCAGGCTGACGGAAGTCACGTAGGTCCCATGACAGCCACTATCGTACGTGATCGTCTACCATGGTTGAAGGAGGGCACAGAGGACACATTAATAGATGTACGTAAGTGGTATTGTATTCAGGCTGACGGAAGTCACGTAGGTCCCATGACAGTCACTGTCGTACGTGCTCATCCACTGTGATTCAACCAGTGTATAGAGGACCCTGCACTACCCATTATAGCATAGAGTGAAATAATAGAAGAATATTTATGCGTTCTAGAGGCATAAATAAAAGCTTCCTAATTTATAATTTAAATTTTATTATATTTCAATGGACTTCAACATTTAAACTTTTGTTATATAATTTCACAGATAAACACATTCTTCGATCCTAGCAACTATGTATACACGTAAGTACAAGTAATGTACGATCTGTTTTTTGTATCCTAAAAGTTATTTTTAAACATAAATCTCATTCATGGTTGGGTAATGCATAATACAATTGAGAAATACGTCATAAATCCCAATTTATAAACACACTTTCTTACTAGGATGTACAACACTACTTTGTGATAGTTGTCATAAACAAGGGGTTGCATCATGTTTCCTAAACCAGTTTCCATTTACTTCCTAGTTAAATTTTGTTAATTAACTTCCTAGCTAACTAACATTTGTCTTGCCATTTAACTAATCCTTTTATATCAGTTTACATGACAAACTTTTGGTATCAATTATCTTGTTCTGTCTCGTTTTCGAGGTAATCAACTTTTTTAATATCCCAGGTAACCATACTTCTATTTTGGTTGATCGATTTCTAATATTATAAAACTGTTTATGACATATTTTAAATAGTTTTTGTATTGTTTTCTACTTAACACTTGTACCTCGTTTCCTACCTGTCTACCTTCTTTTTCATTTATTAGCTGCCATATTTTAGTCCTGTTTAATAGTGAGCCATTTTATATTATGTTCCCAGCTAGTTAATCTCTGATTCATGCACTGACTAAATGTTTTCTGATTTGGTTCTCAAGGGAACACAATTTTGCTTAGACTTTGATTTGTGTTTAATTTCATGATTTGACATCTTAAATGATTTTCGTAATTGCTGTAGCATTTTTAAAGAATTGTCTCATATATATATATATATATATATATATATATATATATATATATATATATATATATATATCTGTTTTATTTTGTCTAATTAGTTGCTTTTTAGTAAAATCAAAAGTCATGTTACATAGAAGATACAAATGCTATAACAGTAGTAATTTTACGGCAAAATATGACTAATTTTAGCTTTAAGTTGTTGAAAAACTTGTCAATTATTATGTAATATAAACTCAGGCAAAAAATGCTGTATATACAATACTGGTATTTCATTTGAATTTATTTTCCAATGAAAATATATAAAGTAAATATACAACAAACTATTCATGGGAAGAGTCATACATTTTTATACCCTCGCGTTACCCAGAAAGTTTTGGTAAGTAGACAGTAATAGACAATATTCATCTTCCAGCAAACTAACTGTAGCCCTTAATACCTTATGTAAATACGACACTTGAATCTCACAATTTCCAAAGCTCATCTTTTATTCCAGTTATATGAACTAAAGTAATAACCTTTAGATTTACTGAGCTAACTTCACACTCTTGATTCTTCCCTTCGTTTAACTTACGGTACAGTACAAGTAAACGTCACAAAACACAAATACATTACAATATAAGCACAAAATGCACAGATATATTACAATACAAGTACAAAATGCACAAATACTATGGTGATCTATTTCGGTGAACCATGCATAATGGTTCACCGAAACTGATTTTTGATTGACTAAATTATTTGCTACAATCGTTATTATGTAAAAAATATACAATAAAACAAATCAAACTAAAGAGACTATAACTTCAAACATTTCCGGTAGCTAACACTTTGGTTCCTGAGCAAAAGATTAAATGATAGCATTTTTTTCTTTTCATATACATTTTTGAGCCGTGCTGAAGTAAGTAGAAACATGTTTATATTTCCTGATTTTCTTAATATTTTACTTTTTGTAAATTAGATATACTCTATGATATTATGTTTAAAATTATTTTCTTCTTAGAGTTCCTTAAATTCATTCATAGTTCATGTTATTGTGAAATAGAATTCAAAAATTAATGAATAGAAATCTTATTTATTAATTTTTTACATTATATTTATAACGGTGTTAGAAAAAGAAAAAGAATAATGACTCAAAACCAAAACACGTGTTGTGTAAACAACGTTGCTTATTTGTCTAGGATTTTGAGCGTTCGAAATTGAATGGTTCGTGACTTAGTCCAGAATAATAAGGGGGAAGTCTAAAACTTTCCAACCATTGGTCAAATTACTTATCATTAACAATAAGTGCATAGTAATCTATTAGTACTAAATCGTTTTCAAGGCACCCTCTTTTATTCAACTTGATTATATTTAAACAATTTAGATTAATATTTCTTTGTTGAAATACTTCTAGTCGGTTAAATCAGCGAATTATTTAAGACATTTGGAAAGTTAAGAATGCAACTGTTGGAATTAGGATTCCATCTGAGATGAAACTGTCGACTTTTCACCTTAAAACAGGAAATTCTGGAATTCGGATGTCTGTTACTTTTAAATTTAACCCCACACATCCACATTTTCTTTTCGAATTAAAATGTCACTAAGGGAATTTTTGAAACACCTTCTTGATAGCTTTCCAAATTATTTAAAAATAATGTTGATTTTTTTGATAATATCTGTGTGTAAATAAGACAGATAAAATATCATAAACTGTTCTATTTCAATGATTCAAAACGTAAGTTTATGGGAAGATTATTAAAAACTATTTTTATTTATGATTCTTACTTTCTCCCATATGCGTTAGCATAGAGAAAGTATTGTGATCATCCAAAAAATTTTATGCAAGTTGGTATAAAAATCCATTTTAGGGTTTCCTTAGCCAAAAATGTCTTTTTTTTCGAAAAAAAGTTTTTGTCTCTGTCCTTATGTGCAGTTCGCTGACGACCAAATGGATGGATACATTTTAATGAAATTTGGTATGTAGGTGTATTTAACCAATATCTCCAGACTAATTTTTCAATTTTTTGAAATTTAAGTTTTTTCATTTTTGTGGCCAAAAAACACAAATATACCACAATTCATGATCTAGGACGTGTGACACTACACAGCACTTTCAGGATGTTCGTGATCTGAGAAGTGTAGACAGTGATAATGTAACAGTTATGGAAATACACCGTAACTCAAGACTTAGGACGTGTGACACTACACATCACTTTTAGAATGTACGTGACTTGAGCAGTGTAGACAGTGGTAACGTAACAGTGACACAAATACATCGTAACTCAAGACTTAAGACGTGTAATACTACCCTGCACTTTCATGACGATGTACGTGACCTGAGAAGCGTGGACAGTGCTAAACTAACTGTGGTGGAAGGACGCCGTAATTCAAGACTTAAGACGTGTGATACTACCCTGCACTCTCACGACGATGTACGTGACCTGAACAGCGTGGACAGTGCTAAACTAACTGTGGTGGAAGGACGCCGTAATTCAAGACTTAAGACGTGTGATACTACCCTGCACTCTCACAACGATATACGTGACCTGAACAGCGTGGGCAGTGCTAAACTAACTGTGGTGGAAGGACGCCGTAATTCAAGACTTAAGACGTATGATACTACCCTGCACTCTCACGACGATATACGTGACCTGAACAGCGTGGACAGTGCTAAACTAACTGTGGTGGAAGGACGCCGTAATTCAAGACTTAAGACGTGTGATACTACCCTGCACTCTCACGACGATGTACGTGACCTGAGAAGCGTGGACAGTGCTAAACTAACTGTGGTGGAAGGACGCCGTAATTCAAGATCTAGGACGTTTAACACTACACTGCACTTTCATGATGTACGTGACCTGAGAAGCGTGGACAGTGCTAAACTAACTGTGGTGGAAGGACGCCGTAATTCAAGACTTAAGACGTGTGATACTACCCTGCACTTTCATGATGTACGTGACCTGAGAAGCGTGGACAGTGCTAAACTAACTGTGGTGGAAGGACGCCGTAATTCAAGATCTAGGACGTTTAACACTACACTGCACTTTCATGATGTACGTGACCTGAGAAGCGTGGACAGTGCTAAACTAACTGTGGTGGAAGGACGCCGTAATTCAAGATCTAGGACGTTTAACACTACACTGCACTTTCATGATGTACGTGACCTGAGAAGCGTGGACAGTGCTAAACTAACTGTGGTGGAAGGACGCCGTAATTCAAGATCTAGGACGTTTAACACTACACTGCACTTTCATGATGTACGTGACCTGAGAAGCGTGGACAGTGCTAAACTACTAACTGTGTTGGAAGGACGCCGTAATTCAAGATCTAGGACGTTTAACACTACACTGCACTTTCATGATGTACGTGACCTGAGAAGCGTGGACAGTGCTAAACTAACTGTGGTGGAAGGACGCCGTAATTCAAGATCTAGGATGTTTAACACTACACTGCACTTTCATGATGTACGTGACCTGAGAAGCGCGGACAGTGCTAAACTAACTGTGGTGGAAGGACGCCGTAATTCAAGATCTAGGACGTTTAACACTACACTGCACTTTCATGATGTACGTGACTTGGTTAACTAGTTGTTCATGGATGTATATCACAAGAGATGTAGGAAAACAGTTGTCCTTTTATATTATTTTATTGTGATTTTTTCAACTCTAAATAAGTTGCACTATTCCAAACAATGAAAATGCGCTAGTAAGTTTTACTTTATAGTATACATATTTATAATCATGTTAGTACCTATTGTTTTATTTAAAAAAAGGAATCAATATTAATTTGTTTATTAATATTTTTTTCTATTGAAATACAGTATTAAATAATCTTATTTTTTTTGGTTTAAAATAGTTCAGGTTTTTTAAACAAGGATAATTTAACCTAATAGGGATTGAAAAAAACTCATATATTTAGAAAAACTAATTACCATCCAGCCAAATAATATAATGATGGATTTTGTTCTTCTTATTACAATGACTGCTATTTAACAGAGAATCATACATCTAATATGGTCTAATAAAACTGTTTTCTCTTTCACGAATCTAGTGATTGAAGGGTGATAAAGCTCTTCGTGATATATGCCTGGGCGTCAGCACTAGGGTTAGGTATCAGCAGCACCTCGGTTAAGATACAGCTGACGTCTGCACTCAGCCTATGGTTGGTCTCTTCTGGCAGCTCCAGTGAATCCATCGGTGTACAACAATGGAAGATGTTCTAAAATCTCTTCTCGTATATTAAGTTTGTTTACCGAGGAACTAAAACGTCTTGTTCAAACGGATGTCAAATGAAGAATTCTGTGGATGACAGGCTATCACTCTTACCTATATGTATGTTTTAATGTAATCCTAGGAGTCTGTCTAGGCATGGTAACACTTCTTTTTAAAGGCCGATCTCTTTTTAACCTTACTTTGCCCATTCCTCAAAGACCATTGATATGTTAGGGAAACTTATTCAGACAGAGTAAGGGAGAGAACCGGCAGAGTACAAGGTGATATTACTAATAAAAACCAACAGTCAAGGCAAGGATTTAAACCTGAACTGTCTTTAACTCAGGCTCCAAATCCTGATGCCTTAGATCGCTCGGACACTAGTCCTATTAAAAATGTACTTAGGTTAACGTGAAGAAGAGGCTGAAACCTTTTGTGAATGTTGTACTTAGCCTCAATACTTTAGGCCCCATAGTTTATGCAATCCGTAAAAGCAGATTCTACAATCGAGAAGATAATCTAGGTACACACTCATCACATCTTAAAAAGTGTAGAAAGTCATGAGTTACAAAAGAATCCCAAAATACATAAGAAAGCAACTTCAAATGATCTAACGGATAGTTAATGGCCAGTAAAGATGGTTTGTATTTCAGGAATAGTGTAATGTAATAAGGGTTGTGTGAGAGGGGTTAGAACCTGTAATATTTGATATGCAACTTCAAAACAGTGTTCTATAAATAGTATCAGGGTTGTATTACGTAACTCATGAATTACATCTGGTCATAATATTCAGCAATATTCAATGATTGAACCGACATCCTAGTTTGAATATAGGGATAGTAAGACAATAAGTAAAATATAATTTATTCACTATTCATAATTAAGACGCCGATCGTCAAGATATGGGCGAATGAGTGTGATGAGTGTAGTCATTGTTATTAACTAAGGTCGAATGTTCATCAGAAAGAGCTATTTATTAGTAGCCAAGGCAACTAAGGGACCTACGTGGAATCCGAACCACGTAGTGTTGGTCTAATTTACAGCTAACTGACAAGTCTGACACTCAGTCCTCTTCCCTGCACAACATCTGAACATTGATTACCATCAAACATGAACACCCCATACTTCACTATCAGTATCTGGAATGTATTTAAACTATTTTTTGAACAATGCTGTGAAAATTAAGAGGAAATATGCTTTAACTAAACAGTCTATCATTTATTACAATTTCAGAAAACCCAATCTTGTAATCTATTCCAATGTAAATACGTGTTCTAGGAAGTCCATCAATTATATTTTAAAATATATTTTGTGTTTATTTTGATAATAATCGTAGATGTAAGTTTTATTTTTAACCCACATGTAATAAATACCACACTAGTAATTCAGACTAAATACAAATGTAAGTATTGAAATAAAAATGAAGAGAGAAATGTTCTTTTAACTTTCCCAATGTATCACAATGGTAGAATAGAGCACACTTTTACAAATGGGTGCTTCGTGCCAGGCTTACCAACGTTGGAGTTTAATTTATTTTGGCCACAATTCTCGTTGAAATTTCAACAACAATGGTCAATCTATCAACTTAGACCTGACTAGTCTCCTGTAGTATTTCAACAACAATGGTCAATCTATCAACTCAGACCTCACTAGTCTCCTGTAGTATTTCAACAACAATGGTCAATCTATCAACTCAGACTTGAATAGTCTCCTGTAGTATTTCAACAACAATGGTCAATCTATCATCTCAGACCTCACTAGTCTCCTGTAGTATTTCAACAACAATGGTCAATCTATCATCTCAGACCTCACTAGTCTCCTGTAGTATTTCAACAACAATGGTCAATCTATCAACTCAGACCTGACTAGTCTCCTGTAGTATTTCAACAACAATGGTCAATCTATCAACTCAGACCTGACTAGTCTCCTGTAGTATTTCAACGACAATGGTCAATCTATCAACTCACACCTCACTAGTCTCCTGTAGTATTTCAACAACAATGGTCAACCTATCAACTCAGACCTCACTAGTCTCCTGTAGTATTTCAACAACAATGGTCAATCTATCAACTCAGACCTGACTAGTCTCCTGTAGTATTTCAACAACAATGGTCAATCTATCAACTCAGACATCACTAGTCTCCTGTAGTATTTCAACAACAATGGTCAATCTATCAACTCAGACCTCACTAGTCTCCTGTAGTATTTCAACAACAATGGTCAATCTATCAACTCAGACCTCACTAGTCTCCTGTAGTATTTCAACAACAATGGTCAATCTATCAACTCAGACCTGACTAGTCTCCTGTAGTATTTCAACAACAATGGTCAATCTATCAACTCAGACCTGACTACTCTCCTGTAGTATTTCAACAACAATGGTCAATCTATCAACTCAGACCTCACTAGTCTCCTGTAGTATTTCAACAACAATGGTCAATCTATCAACTCAGACCTGACTAGTCTCCTGTAGTATTTCAACAACAATGGTCAATCTATCAACTCAGACCTGACTAGTCTCCTGTAGTATTTCAACAACAATGGTCAATCTATCAACTCAGACCTCACTAGTCTCCTGTAGTATTTCAACAACAATGGTCAATCTATCAACTCAGACCTCACTAGTCTCCTGTAGTATTTCAACAACAATGGTCAATCTATCAACTCAGACCTCACTAGTCTCCTGTAGTATTTCAACGACAATGGTCAATCTATCAACTCAGACCTCACTAGTCTCCTGTAGTATTTCAACAACAATGGTCAATCTGTCAACTCAGACCTCACTAGTCTCCTGTAGTATTTCAACAACAATGGTCAATCTATCAACTCAGACCTGACTAGTCTCCTGTAGTATTTCAACAACAATGGTCAATCTGTCAACTCAGACCTGACTAGTCTCCTGTAGTATTTCAACAACAATGGTCAATCTATCAACTCAGACCTCACTAGTCTCCTGTAGTATTTCAACAACAATGGTCAATCTATCAACTCAGACCTCACTAGTCTCCTGTAGTATTTCAACGACAATGGTCAATCTATCAACTCAGACCTCACTAGTCTCCTGTAGTATTTCAACAACAATGGTCAATCTATCAACTCAGACCTCACTAGTCTCCTGTAGTATTTCAACAACAATGGTCAATCTATCAACTCAGACCTCACTAGTCTCCTGTAGTATTTCAACAACAATGGTCAATCTGTCAACTCAGACCTCACTAGTCTCCTGTAGTATTTTATTCAATATTATTTTTCTTTTTCCTGTTTTTAAATTTGTGTTATGTGGACGTGTATTAAAGTGTGATAATATCAAGTAAAGTACTTTACGTCCATACTTCTTGTAATGATAACCATTGTGCTAAACAAACATATGACCCAGTTCAACAGTATTTCATATCGTTGCACAATTAAGTTGAAGCAAGTATATTAAACTTTACTTACAGTTTCATATCCATTTCAACAACTAAACTACCTTCTGGATTTAAATTTTTATCTTTTAAAAATAAGGCGTCAACGTTTCATTTATGTTCCAAAGGCCTCTTCAGGCTTGTCTGTACATTAAAATGTTCTTTTCACCTTTATGCACAACATTTTTACTTTATGTTTAACACATTTTTGCTAATTCTTAAACCATTTCATTATGAATCTTCACCTACTTATAAAACGCAATTGAAGATATATCAACCCTCCCCTCCAGGCAAAGTACACCCCTCCTCGTACCTGCACAATGATGTGGGCAGCAAATATATCAGTGGTGGGGACATCTATACTGGTTGAATATGTTTGTAATATATTAATAACTTAAGTATAAGGAAATTGACTGGAATTTACGTCACATCATGAGACACTGAAGCCAGCTTTAATAGTATAATGCATAAGCAATTAAGATATAAGCATAATATTCTAAAAAAAACACAAGATTTACATGCTAAGAACATGTGTAGCATGTATACATATTGTGGGTGGGTGGGAGGTCATCACTACTTATTATTCATTTCTAAGACGCCGATCGTAGAGATATGGGTGAACATGAGGGGTGAATGAGTGTGATGAGTGTAGATGAACGAGTTTAGTCATTGTTACTATCTGAGTTCGACTTAGCTCAGAAAGGACTATTTATTAATAGCCCAAATGGCCAGGGAAACTGTGGGACCTACGTGGAATCTGAACCACGTAGTGTTGGTCTGATTTTCAGCTAACTGACAAGTCTGACACTCAGTTCTCTTCCATACACAACATCTGAACTTTGACTACTACCCAACATGGACATCCCAGCACTCAGTTCTCTTCCATACACAACATCTGAACCTTGACTACCACCCAACATGGACATCCCAGACTTCTCCAGTAGTGTCCACGTCGACGTCAACCATTGACCGGATGCCATGTCGGTATTAAGAGGATCGAGCAAGGAATCTATCGCCTACAATCTCCCAAAGTACGCGCATGCAGAAGTGGGAGGGTTACTATCGACGTATGTGTTTTGATGGGTGTCTCCCTCCCACTAACCCGTACCTATAAAGAGGTTATGACCTCCCACCCAATCATATGACTTCCTACTCTGGTGATGACATCCTACCCATCCATATATGTACGGTAGTGATGACATCCTACCCATTCATACATGTACGGTAGTGATGACATCCTAACCATCTATATATGTACGGTAGTGATGACATCCTACCCATCCATATCTGTCCAGTGGTGATGACCTCCTAACCAACCATACATGTACGGTGGTGATAACATCTCATCCATCCATAACTGCACAGTGGTGATCCATTACTATCTTGAAAATCCTTTAATATTGAATGAGTTACTGCCGAGCACTGCATTGGAGCTTTACTATGATTGTCCCTTAAAATGGGATACTAAATTCTCTTATCAGATAAATGCACGCTCTATAACATTAGTTTAGCGAACACAGTTTCAATTAGGTTTAGTGAAGTCTATAGTTTGCATAATATTTGTGCATTTTGTGCTTTTATTGTAGTATATTTGTGCATTTTGTGCTTATATTGTAATAAATTTGTGTTGTGTGACGTTTACTTGTACTGTATATGTACCACCAACACGTATTATGCTAATTAAAAAACTATTTGCATTTACTAACAAATGTACCAATGAATGGTTTATAACACTTTCTTTATTAAATATTTTCACTTCATACTATAGTATTTATCATTATGGTCCTTACATATGTATAATATTTTGTTTAAACATATTCAAATAAACGTCCTTTGAGGAAATATGTTTATTGAAACCAATCTCGATAATATTTGCACTTTTTTATTCCTTGCTTATAATACATTTGAGCGGAGCGTGTTCAAAATCCTGTTTTAAAATATGTGTCCACAATAACAACATATTCAGTTTAATGATGATAAAATGCTTATGGGACAATTTCAAATCTTATTTTGAAAGGTTGTCATCATCTAAATGATTAATCATTTTATTTTAACTTCCTAAAAAAATTCCAGCAGCTAACAAATGCAGGAGCAATAAATATAACTAGCCATACTCCCAGCCATTACTGTATTAACGTGCGTGACACAATACCTGTTTGTTTCTTAACCTATATTCAAACAGCTCTTATAGTTCTTAGGTATCGCCTACATTTCTTAGGTATATAGAGAAGTGTACAATAAATGTAAAATATGTGTGTTACCAACGAAAAATTATTATTTTCACTACTACATTTATGGTAGTAAATTACCTACTTCTAGTCACTTCTAATGTCCACATATTTATTTTTTTATTTTTATTTATTAACCTCTTTACTTGAGCTGTATCATCTCAACTGAATCACCTCATATCAAATACGCAAATAATAAAATTTGTTGCTCATTTTAAATAATTGTTTTCCTTGAACTAACCAATGGAGCAAGTCAGCTGGGTTGTATGGAACACTAAACAGCTGATAGTAAACAGCTGGTTGTGTTTGTTTTGAATTGTGTTGAAAGTTGTTTCAGATAACCTCACTTCTGTGTGACATTTTCAACTCAACCTACTTTGGAGATAATTTTATATGATTTTTAGGTAAGATAAGTTGTAATAACAAATTCTGGTTGGAATAAAATATTTTACGAGTAGATTAATATGTACTGTGCTTCATTTAGTATTTATTTGTAATTCTAGGTAACAAATTTAGTTGCATATAAAGAGTGATACATCAGGAATCAGTGGAAGAAATAGGTATCTCATGTGATACATGAGGCAACAGTAGAACGTTCAATTGATTATCATGACTAATTCTTACTGTTATTTCAGATGAAATATATATTCAAGTTCCGAGGTGATTTCAGGATATAGTGCCTTTGCCTAAACTGAGTGATTGATGAAAGCAACCTTGATGATGATTCAGATGAGGATCCAGGTTATTTACCAGAATGTATTAGCTAAAATAGACTTGTCATTGTAAAAGGAGGTGATTTTGTAAAGACATAATATTGTACAGTCCCCTACTCTACCTATATAGATATCAGAAACTGCCTTTCTGTACACTATAATAATGATCAAAAGTTCAAATAAATTTAGGAATATCTTTGAAAAAAAGAAGGGAAGACCATCTTCTGCAGCAATTGTTGATGAAGTTTATGCCAAAATAAAAAAAAGGATCAACAAAACCTATTAACAAAAAAAGAACCGATCAAATTGGCAATTTCATATATTGGAATCAAATCAGACAAAGATGTAAGTGTCCGGGCTTTATGAAGCAGACTTTTCTAAATTAAAATAATGCAATGTTTACCTTTGTTTCTGAAAAAAAAGAAACTGTTTTATGGAGTTTCATTGCTAACAAATAAAGTTTTATTGTTCAAATGAACTGGTCTTTTTTACACTTTTGTGATATGATATTTTGTGACTTTTACTATAATCTTCTCATTTTTCCATGTAATTGTAATATTTTTTAGCTTGTGCTATTATATATGTCTCATTTAAGGAATGAAGAAAATATAATTTAACTGGCGGCTGATTTATCACTTGTAAGACATAACCTAAATCATCCCTTGTATATATAAGTTTTTTTATATTATGTTTAATATAGCTATATGACATCAAAATAAGCAACAATTAAGTACATTTAATTTTTTCACACAACAAGAACAATTTAGGTATGAAGAGTTTAAAAATAAATACTGTTCATTTTATTTTTATTTAAATAGTATGATTAATGTTAATAGTAATTAACATACATAAGTATTTCATTCAAGTGTAATGTTTTATGGTACCTGCTGACAAATATTTACATACTTAGAGGAGCTAATAAAATGTATGTATATTTTCAATAAATGTATTCTGAAAATCATACTTAAAACGTATACAGCATGTTGTTTATGAAAGTACAAAATGTATTTATGGCAGTAATACTTACAAAAACTAAAACATGTTTTAACAAATTATTACTTTAAATCACAAATTTAAAACAGTGTCTAATAGAATTTACGTTTCAAAAGTTACACGTTAACATTTTCATTAAATCTTTTTACCGATTAATTCCAAGTAAAATCATTACATATACGTAATCCAGGTAGTTTTGGCATTGTTACGCAACAGGCAGCATTCATCCTTCTGTAGACTGACTGTAATGCATGATAAAGGTAGGAAACTTGGAGGCCATCTGTCATCTGAGGAGGTGTAAACTAAAGTAACAATCCCGTGATTTACTGAGCTGACTTTACACTCTCGTGTGTCCTCCCCACACGGCTCAAGCAACTGGGAGAAACACTTTACACTCTAGTGTGTCCTCCCCACACGGCTCAAGCAACTGGGAGAAACACTTTACACTCTAGTGTGTCCTCCCCACACGGCTCAAGCAACTGGGAGAAACACTTTACACTCTAGTGTGTCCTCCCCACACGGCTCAAGCAACTGGGAGAAACACTTTACACTCTCGTGTGTCCTCCCCACACGGCTCAAGCAACTGGGAGAAACACTTTACACTCTCGTGTGTCCTCCCCACACGGCTCAAGCAACTGGGAGAAACACTTTACACTCTCGTGTGTCCTCCCCACACGGCTCAAGCAACTGGGAGAAACACTTTACACTCTCGTGTGTCCTCCCCACACGGCTCAAGCAACTGGGAGAAACACTTTCCAAGGCTCTTGGCTGGGATATTCACTTGTATATCTGTTTGGTTTAACTCGATAAACTTCAATAAAACAAAATTAATGAAATTGTTCATCAAACACTAAACACGTTACAATTAAAAATGTACAGTTATAATGTTTTAAAAAACATGTGTTACAGTATAGTTTTATTTACCCAAATTGTCAGACTCTTAGATATGAGACAAAAACACAAGTTTGTGCGTATTTTAATGTGAATATGACTTATTTTATAAATGCAGGATGATTGTAATTGTTTTATTAATGGAGTCTGACTTATGGTCAGAATGGGCTACTTATCTACAGTCCAATAGTCAGGGGAACTAAGGAACACACATATTTACGTGAAATCCAAACCACGCAGTATTGGTCTGATTTTTAGCTAACTGACAAGCTTGATACTCAGTTATCTCATACAGACAACATCTGGACACTGACTACCACCCAACATGGACACCGTGGACTTCTCTAGTACTGTCCACGCCGATAGCAACTATTGAACAGACGCTATGTTGGTAAGGGGACTGAACATAGAATCTATTGCCTACAATCTCCACAACACTTTGTCACCAAGTAGCTGGGTTACAACACTGCGCCACTAGTACCTACAATCTCCACAACACGTTGGAATCCTCACAAATAAAGGGAAAGTCGGCCAACAATTTTCCGGGAACGTTTCATCTCAGTTAAAAGACAGTTCTCCTTCTTATCTTATATTTCCATGTAGTAATTTATTAAACTTTTTCATGTCGATTATTTAAATATTTAACATGTATATTTCAGTGAAAAATGTAACTCATTTTGAATTTCACCCCTTATATCTAAAATATAAATGTTTGTAAAAAATATACATAAATACTCTTGCGCGCTTTAGGATTAATAAATTTAACCAATACATTTTATACCAATACATTTACAGTTAGTTGTATTGAAGAAACATTTAAACCTACTCTGAAATGAAGTCACAACATTCATGCTGTTAGATGAGAATGTACAAATAATATTTTTTATACATTTTGTTGAATGAAACCTTTACGTAATTGAAACACTTGGTCTTGTTTGGTTTGTAATGAATGTGGGCATTTTAAATATTTTTGGTAGGAGTTAACATTTTAATTTTAATATAGTACCACAATTCTAAAATTCTAAAAAAGACAGCTTGATCATTTATTATAATCAGTCAATAAAACCAAATTGTATGCATAGCTATAAGAAAGCAGGTGCTTACATTAAATATAAATAACGTTATGTAATTAAATAATGTTACAAATTAATATTACGTAAATACTACCTCTAGTAAGTTTTATTAAATTAAATGGCCAAAATACGATAAGTAGTAAATTAATGAAATAAAACTGTAACTGATTTCTAAAAGTCTATGAGAAAAACTCAATTTTACATGCTTTTTCAGTGAAGCAATAAAAGACAAAATAAAACCCAGTAGTTTTAAAATATTTCATTGTAAGAGAGTCATTATTCTCTAACAGTGACTACTCACTTACTATTGTAGCCAGAATTGAATAAGTTTACAACTTTCGACAAGTTTCTCTAACTCTTCCACAGTCAAGGAAGTACTAACAGAATTAGTTAAATTCCAGTCTTCAGCGTACTTTATAGTTAGATGGCTGTACTTTCCTGAATTATGGTTACTATTACAGTTACAAATCAAGTACAAAGAGAATATATATTGAAGTGCTAATCTATAATGGAACGTGATTTTTAAAGCTCTGATCTTAAATAGTAAACAATTAATAATTAATGTAAACTTTCTCTAAGTGTTATTTTAATTCCAAAATGGTTCAAAAGGACTTGATGTTTGCTAGGTTTTGGCGGGAAGGTTATTGTGGCGAGATAACTGGATTATTACACAAGGGAGAGTTTGTTTGTGTAATTTACTTAAGTACCTTCCCGATGAATATTCACCCAACACTTCCTACCACCGTCCCACACACCACCCCACACGTGGTGAATTGTTTTGCATCCCATTTATGGCTACTATAACTGATCCTATTTGGAAATTTTTAAAATATTAAATTAGATACATTCCATTATTGTTCCATAAAACCTTTTAGAAAATAACATTTCCATTAATTTCTTTGTTATTTAATCCTTAGTTTTTTAACTGCTGCAAGTTGATCACAGTTGACTACCAACATTTTAACTGCTGCAAGTTGATCACAGTTGACTACCAACATTTTTACTGCTGCAAGTTGATCACAGTTGACTACCAACATTTTAACTGCTGCAAGTTGATCACAGTTGACTACCAACATTTTAACTGCTGCAAGTTGATCACAGTTGACTACCAACATTTTAACTGCTGCAAGTTGATCACAGTTGACTACCAACATTTTAACTGCTGCAAGTTGATCACAGTTGACTACCAACATTTTAACTGCTGCAAGTTGATCACAGTTGACTACCAACATTTTAACTGCTGCAAGTTGATCACAGTTGACTACCAACATTTTAACTGCTGCAAGTTGATCACAGTTGACTACCAACATTTTAACTGCTGCAAGTTGATCACAGTTGACTACCAACATTTTAACTGCTGCAAGTTGATCACAGTTGACTACCAACATTTTAAGACATTCTTATCATCTAATATGTTTTGTACTTCCTTATTTCATTGAAAAATTAAATTAATACGCTTATTGGCTTAAAACAGTAAACAGCTGTTAACTTGTCCACGTACAATATTTATAGAATTAACACTTAAATATATAAGTACTAGTGAACACCTCTGCACGCTTCGCGTGTCAACCCTGACTCGCTGAGCTCGATACACCTCGGCCTTCGGCATCGGCATGTGACTTTGACTATATATAATTATAGATTATCTGTATGACGTAAATTCACAATAATAAATTTATTTGCAGTATTTCACTCACACTGGTTGCGTTGCTACCTATTTATTAGTATAGGATATTACTTAGCCTATTTCAAACGTGTTTATTTCATTGGTTTTTGTTTAGCAGCTGAATATTAAACTATTAATGAATCAATAGGGTAATATCAAAATATAAAAAATAAACATATTTATTTATTTAAGAAACTGCTGTTATTAATTTACTAAAATCAACTCAATATTATTCTTATGGAAAAAAGAAAATTTGAAGGGCTAGTTGTACCACTCGATAGTAAAGCTAACTTCCTTTAAAATTTCGTGTAAATCCGTACGGTGGTTTTTGAGATTTCGTGATGAGTGAGTGAGTTAGTCAGTGGTATTTGGTTCCTATACATAGTATAAATTATTTAGACTTTTTTTGTACAAATTATTACTACCAGGAGTGCTACCTGTATGAGTATGGGTGGGCCGGTTGGGTCAATACCCCTGTGCGAGTAAGGGTGGGTCGGGTGAGTCAATACCCCTGTACGAGTATGGGTGGGTCGGGTGAGTCAATACACTTAGGATGATGATAAAAACCACATCCATGTTTAATATGATAAACTGCTTGTATTTAATCCTCCCCAGTATTCATATTCACAAAATAATTTCTTTTCATTTGATGTCAGTTAACCTAAACGAAGTTATTTTCACTGTGTATTGAAACATATAAGATAGGTTTATGCAGTAGTTAAATAAACATACTGTACCATTTGAGGGAATCAAATGTAGTAAAATACACTTACTGTACTTTTCAAATTAAGTCTGTCCTACTTATTTAGTGGACGAGAGGTCTAAGGCGTCAGGACTTGAGCCTGAGTTGGAGGTAGTGCAGGTTCGAATACCGGCCTTGACTAGAAGTATACACATTGTAGTCTACTGGTTGATTATTTAGCTATGAAAATGTCCAAAAACCACATTCTTTTGTCGACTATAACAAATTTAAAAAATTACTAAAATCCACAAAATCCTCCAAATTTTCAATTTACCATCTGAGTTATAATAAATTGCGTAATAGTGTATTTGTGTTGGACGAAAGATAGAAATGTTTGCTGTATGCTGAGAAAAACTTTACGCTTATTTAAAAGATCAAGGAACCAAAGAGCCATGACTAAACTCATCAACTTTGATCAAATTTTATTGAGATTTCTCTAAGAACGTCATAATTTAGAAATTGGACTGACGTCAATGTATATGTTAAACAATTTTGCAATTTAACAAAATTTAAAACTACAAGAACTGAAGATAGCTTGTTCATATCAATGCTAACCAAATTTTGGGTAGATTTTGAAGTTTAAACTTACCTGTCAAATAAAACATTTTATCCATTCATAGTTTGTAGTTGGAATAGTAAATTACATAATTTTAAATTAATTATCGGTTCATTTAAACTTTATAATAAACACTTTTAAGTCGTCAACTAAATAAAGTATTGGAAATAGTTACAATACCTTAAAAGGCAAAGATAAAAGCAAAAAATACCAATTCGTTTTGTTTCTAAAGACTCATTAAGTAATTGTTTTGTATTAAATCATAATTTACCATACACAAATTATTCGCTCTAACAATTCATGTTGCCAAATATTTTGGTAAAATTTTTTCTGTTTGGTCAATAATTAATGTTATGTAGTATTCAAATCATGATTACTTATTTTCATGTATAAGAAACTGTGATGCGATAACTATCCTGTGCATGTTGTGTTAAATGTAGAAAAAACTTGTCAACATGCGCCTCAATTTATTTCAACTTAATAATAGTTACACTTGATGTGTGTTATTTAATTTACATATACTAAACTAATTAAACATATACTATAAGTTGTTAAATGAATACTAATAATTTATAGAAAAACAGGCAGGACATTAACAGTATGCCAGATTTATTACATTATTAGATCATAACAAATTGGAGTCTGTACGAAATACTTAACTTTAATTCTCTTCCAATTTCTTTTGTTTCTTACTAGCACACATGATTTTACTACACTTATTAATAAATAAATAGCAATAAAAATATTACTTAACATTCATTACACCAGTTAAAAATGATTTGGTAAAACCACATATTTCAGATTTATTTTTAACTTAAAGGCAGATCGTAACAATTTCCTTCTGCCTTTGTTTCATCTTGTGTCACATCATTTTGCATTAGAAAGCCTCCTCCAATTTTGCGAGGACATATGTTTTCACATTTCTTCAAACAACTGCCGACACGCACGGAAGCGTAACGACATATTTGTCCGTAAGGGCATATTTGTGATTCTGTCAGATCGTTATCTGGCAAAGGTTCTTCAGACTAAATTTCCGACACAATCTCCACCCACCTGAATATTGAAAATAAACTTTATAGATACGACAAAACAAAGTAATCGCGATTAGTAAAAAAAATACAAGTATATAGATGTATTAGTAGATAATAAAAGTAATAGGTTTAGATGGACGGGGACCTACAAATTACATATTCTATTGTATAGTGCAGTGTAAGTTGTTTGCTACAGGGTAACTAAAAAGGTGTATTGGCTACTAATTTCGGATTCTACACATAATTTAGAGCAGAAAATCAAAGATAACGTTTTATCGAATTCCGTTCGTTTAGAGTCTATATGATTAAAAAAAATCTCAAGAAAGTTTTTACTGACTAACGACCGTTTCTTTACATTAGCTCTATTCAACAGTATAAAAATAGCCGTTGTGTTATCTTTAGTCACTTAAAAATGGCGGTCATTTAAATTATTTATATCTTGTATCCTCATAAGTTCATCAATTTACATAACGTTATTAATTATTAGTTAATTTTATTACAAATCTGTTGGGAAGTTAACTATATTTGGAAGTCAATTATTGGTGGGGTTTTGTCAGAAAATGTATTGTACTGCAGTCCTGGACGCTGTAAATACTTGCAAAAAAACAATTTTTTTTACCAAAATTCCTCCAGTTATAACTAACTTACCAATATAAGTAAGATTTTGCTCATTAATTCTAAGTTAGTAATAATATTATAAAGAAATTTACTTTATCGTAGTTTTTATTAAACTGCAGACAAGTTGTATTCAGACCTACATTAAAATAAAACATTGAATTGAACATGTAGTATTAAGGACTTAATTACTGGCTATACCCAGGGCTTATCATATTAATAAATATAAAAAAAATCGAATTTCAATAAATAAAAAAGCAACGTAAAGCCAAGTAGAATCAACTATTTAACCAACTTTAATGCAAACTTTTTTTTCTATTTTTTTCTATCGTCTCTGGGATAGTCACGCCTTCCTTTATGTTTTCGTTCGAGTTACGTTGCTGTGGTTGTGTGCTGGACAGCCTGCAGCTAATTTCAAAACAATCCATTCTATTTGGATTTACATTTAATTTTTATTTATTAAAGTTGTATTTTTTAAGTTTACAATTTCCCTCGGTTTAGTCACTAATTAAGTCTTTAATACTACATGTACAATTTAGTATTTATTTTAATGTGTGTCCGAAAATAATTTGTCTATAATTTAATGCAAATTATGATAAAGTAAATATCTTTATAATATTATTGTTAACTAACTATTAATGAGCAAAATCTTACTTATATTTGTTAGTTATTTATAATTGCAGGAATTTTGGTAAAATATATATTAGCGCAAGTATATACAGTGTCTAGGACAACAAACCCAATCATTGTTAGAGACTTGACCACAGTCTGGCCAATCAGGGAGAACGTGCGGGGCATACTATGGTGGTTAGCTCTGAGCTCATGGGAATACCAACGGACCAAGGGTTAAACTAACTAGTATAAAGTCACAGATTACGTCCCAGACAAACCCAATCATTGTTGCATGCTTGACCACAGTCTGGCCATTCAGGGAGAACGTGCGGGTCATACTATGATGGTTAGCTCTGAGCTCATGGGAATATCAACGGACCAAGGGTTAAACTAACTAGTATAAAGTCACAGATTACGTCCCAGACAAACCCAATCATTGTTGCATGCTTGACCACAGTCTGGCCAATCAGGGAGAACGTGCGGGGCATACTATGGTGGTTAGCTCTGAGCTCATGGGAATACCAACCGACCAAGGGTTGAACTAACTAGTATAAAGTCACAGATTACGTCCCAGACAAACCCAATCATTGTTGCAGACTTGACCACAGTCTGGTCAATCAGGGAGAACGTGCGGGGCATACTATGGTGTTTAGCTCTGAGCTCATGGGAATACCAACCGACCAAGGGTTAAACTAACTAGTATAAAGTCACAGATTACGTCCCAGACAAACCCAATCATTGTTGCAGACTTGACCACAGTCTGGCCAATCAGGGGGAACGTGCGGAGCATACTACGGTGTTTAGCTCTGAGCTCATGGGAATATCAACGGAACAAGGGTTAAACTTACTAGTATAAAGTCACAGATTACGTCCCAGACAAACCCAATAATTGTTGCAGACTTGACCACAGTCTGGCCAATCAGGGAGAACGTGCGGAGGATACTACGGTGGTTAGCTCTGAGCTCATGGTAATACCAACGGACCAAGGGTTAAACTTACTAGTATAAAGTCACAGATTACGTCCCAGACAAACCCAATCATTGTTGCAGACTTGACCACAGTCTGGCCATTCAGGGGACACGTGCGGAGCATACTACGGTGGTTAGCTCTGAGCCCACGGGATTACCAACGGACCAAGGGTTAAACTTACTAGTATAAAGTCACAGATTACGTCCCAGACAAACCCAATCATTGTTGCAGACTTGACCACAGTCTGGCCAATCAGGGGGAACGTGCGGAGCATACTACAGTGGTTGCCTCTGACGATTCCTAAAATAATTCTCAACCATTATTATGATAGAAACATCAAAGCAATTGCTTCACTGATTTAAAAATTAAAATGACAAAATATACTGGTATATATGTTCCGTTTAAATCGTATCAAAAATTACCAAGTTACAACTCAAATTATTTTTATAAAAAGAAGTATATTGGTAGTGACTAAAACAAAAACGGCCTAATGTGAACCCTTGTGAACATCCAACGATAAAAATCGGAGTAATTTACATGAAATAAATGAATAAACTTTTACTGTCTTACTTGAATATCATGTTTAAATTATTTTATATTTATTTAATGTTATATTTAATCATAAATAAATAAAAATAATCTATACACTGATTAAGATTTATTAGTGCTGTTTATTGAATAAAACGATAATATGTTAATAAACGAATGATTTTATAAATATCCATAAAAGTTTTAAACTATACTTACGCAGGTCCAGATTGTGATTTGATGGGTGACTTAGCCATAACTATCGTTACTTCTTTAAAAACGAGTAAAATTTTTAGCAATCTCTATTTATTGTATGATGTATTTTAGAATTAAGGGACTGGTATGTTCGTCTTTCGTTAGTTTTCACCTCTTATATAATTTTACCTTTCCAGGTGTTTTCAGAGTTGTTTGTCTTAATTACAATCGATGGTTCGTTACACACAACTAAGTTCAAAACATCCACATCGGAATATCAACGAGATCATCAAAGATAATAGTCCACAGTTTAAATTAATTAATGCGTTCAATTCGGTAAAAACTTCACCTACCTCGATTTAATGAAAATTACACTAATTAATTTTTTTAAATCATATATTCCTGGTGTTAAAAAAATTTACGCATACATTCACCTTTCACAATTTAATTAAAATAACTCAAATTTCTCTTATAAAAACATATTTTGCTAGTTACTACATTTACCGGGTTTGCAAATTCCCTTATTATTGTATGTAGGTTAGTTACACTGACAGCTTGAAATTTGCTGTCACTTATTGTAACAACAAAAATATCTTATAGGACTGATGAAGTAGAAAAAGAACAGAGGTCACATCTGTTAGTGTGTTGAATGGGTGTTAAATTAAAGAGACCTGAAATATCGAGAAACCTTTCCAAATCCTGAAGGATAAACGTAGAAATTATAATTGCAAATGTGTAAAAATTGACATTTGTGGTAACTGCCACTTAGCCATTCGCTGTGGCCATAATAAGTGACAACTGTTTCTTTTTCTTCTGTGAACTAGCTAAGATTCCCCAAAAATAAAGATTCCATAATTTACCATTATGTTTGTTCCTTCCTCCACGCCTTCTCTTAAATGTAATGAGTGTCACTATAATGGATAATTTTCTGAACCATGAAACAGATGACTATATGTCCTTCAATTTATTTCCCATTGGTAATACCATGACCATTACCATCGTTACCAACGATTACCATCGTTACCATCGGCAATCAAACCGTGAGCTTTTTCTTTTTAAACTGTCTCGCAGAAATTAGATTATATACTCTTACACAGACATGTTCATCAGTGAATATTCGTCCATCCATCTTATCTCAAGAGTATAAGAAGTTAGAGAATCTTTACTATCCCTTAACACTCATAAGCTTTTAGTTATTTACATAATGTAATTACAACAGCAAAGCCGATTTCACAGACTATTTTTAGGTTAACTATAAATCAACCAAAAAACGTAGGCTAGTATTCATTTATTCATCTCTAAGACGCCGATCGTAGAGATATGGGCGAATATGAGGCATGAATGAGTGTGATGAGTGTAGATGAATGAGTGTCGTCATTGTTACTATCTGATAATACATGAGAAGCAATTAATTGTTATTGACATACATTTAGTTAAACATAAAGAAACATAGGAATATTAAAAACTCCCAAAATCAAAATTACAACCTTACAAAATCAGTGCATAACAGCTATTAAGAATACGGGAAAAAGTTGTATGTAATACAATACAAAGTTAGAATTTATCAACATGAATAACTAGACAAATAACCGAAACTGGAAAGTCGTTATGTCGCCCTCTCGTTATGTTAGTTTCTGTACGAGAGATAAAGTTAACTGCTTCTGTAACTCTAGTAAACCGGGTGCTCTACAGTGAGTTTCTGACCAGACCTATCTGCAGTAGACTGCGTTACAACCTCCACTAAACTAGTACTTCATGGATGATACATCTTCAAAGTTAGTCTGTGTTAGTTTCTGTACGAGAGATAAAGTTAACTGCTTCTGTAACTCTAGTAAACCGGGTGATCTGCAGCGAGTTTCTGACCAGACCTATCTGCAGTAGACTGCGTTACAACCTCCACTAAACTAGTACTTCATGGATGATACATCTTCAAAGTTAGTCTGTGTTAGTTTCTGTACGAGAGATAAAGTTAACTGCTTCTGTAACTCTAGTAAACCGGGTGCTCTACAGTGAGTTTCTGACCAGACCTATCTGCAGTAGACTGCGTTACAACCTCCACTAAACTAGTACTTCATGGATGATACATCTTCAAAGTTAGTCTGTGTTAGTTTCTGTACGAGAGATAAAGTTAACTGCTTCTGTAACTCTAGTAAACCGGGTGATCTGCAGCGAGTTTCTGACCAGACCTATCTGCAGTAGACTGCGTTACAACCTCCACTAAACTAGTACTTCATGGATGATACATCTTCAAAGTTGGTCTGTGTTAGTTTCTGTACGAGAGATAAAGTTAACTGCTTCTGTAACTCTAGTAAACCGGGTGCTCTACAGTGAGTTTCTGACCAGACCTATCTTCAGTAGACTGCGTTACAACCTCCACTAAACTAGTACTTCATGGATGATACATCTTCAAAGTTGGTCTGTGTTAGTTTCTGTACGAGAGATAAAGTTAACTGCTTCTGTAACTCTAGTAAACCGGGTGCTCTACAGTGAGTTTCTGACCAGACCTATCTTCAGTAGACTGCGTTACAACCTCCACTAAACTAGTACTTCATGGATGATACATCTTCAAAGTTAGTCTGTGTTAGTTTCTGTACGAGAGATAAAGTTAACTGCTTCTGTAACTCTAGTAAACCGGGTGATCTGCAGCGAGTTTCTGACCAGACCTATCTGCAGTAGACTGCGTTACAACCTCCACTAAACTAGTACTTCATGGATGATACATCTTCAAAGTTAGTCTGTGTTAGTTTCTGTACGAGAGATAAAGTTAACTGCTTCTGTAACTCTAGTAAACCGGGTGCTCTACAGTGAGTTTCTGACCAGACCTATCTTCAGTAGACTGCGTTACAACCTCCACTAAACTAGTACTTCATGGATGATACATCTTCAAAGTTAGTCTGTGTTAGTTTCTGTACGAGAGATAAAGTTAACTGCTTCTGTAACTCTAGTAAACCGGGTGCTCTACAGTGAGTTTCTGACCAGACCTATCTTCAGTAGACTGCGTTACAACCTCCACTAAACTAGTACTTCATGGATGATACATCTTCAAAGTTAGTCTGTGTTAGTTTCTGTACGAGAGATAAAGTTAACTGCTTCTGTAACTCTAGTAAACCGGGTGATCTGCAGTGAGTTTCTGACCAGAACTATCTGCAGTAGACTGCGTTACAATCTCTACTAAACTAGTACTTCATGGATGATACATCTTCAAAGTTAGTCTGTGTTAGTTTCTGTACGAGAGATAAAGTTAACTGCTTCTGTAACTCTAGTAAACCGGGTGCTCTACAGTGAGTTTCTGACCAGACCTATCTGCAGTAGACTGCGTTACAACCTCTACTAAAGTAGTACTTCATTGGCAATACATGATCAAAGTTGGTCTATGTTAGTTTCTGTACGAGAGATAAAGTTAACTGCTTCTGTAACTCCAGTAAACCGGGTGATCTGCAGTGAGTTTCTGACCAGAACCATCAGCAGTAGACTGCGTTACAACCTCCACTAATATAGTGCTACTTTATGGATGATATATTTAACTTGTACTATTTTAAGTTCTACAGACCTTTACTGATTTATTTCTAAAAGGGGGTTAGTTGGTTTTCTTGTTATACACTTCAATCCTATCGTATTTTTGTTAATTGTTTGGTTAGTGTTAGGTCTTTTTAAAATTTTGTGTTTTTAGTCTAAAATCTTTATTTATAAAATCCAAAAATGATTTTCTCTCTCAGCATGAAATTTCCTGAACGACTGATAAGGTTTTGATGACATTTGGAGGGAAGTTAGCGTATGAGTCATAGAGACTCACCGACAAAGGGATTTATCGAAATTCCTGTTCTAAGGGGTAGAAACATCCCCTCAACCTTTCCTTTTTTCCCCATAAGAGTAACATTGAGATTAGTTCAATTTAATAATTTATTTGAAATAGCTGGAACAACAAACGATAAACTTGACCCACGACACACTCTGGAATATGGTTCATTGCTCACTGAAGTTGCGATCCAAACTCATTAAAAATAATTATTTTATCTCATACAAACATGACGTGTTTTAGACATGTTGTTTGTTATTTTTCTACGTCAACTGAAAAACTTGGAGTTTGTTTCGTTGTCACAAACGTTTTTAAAGGCCCTAAGAAATTTGCTATTTTATGTAATAAATAATTTACTGCTAAATATTACCTTATAAATTTGAATAGTTTGTAATGACGCGGTAGTACCAGGAATGTTCTCAAATACCTATAAGTGCTGTAATGAACTTGTATAATGAACACCAGTCGATAATCGGTCTCCCGGTTTCAACAGCAACTACAAGACTCTTGTTTCAATATCATTTCCACTATTTACTTACAGACCAATAATTAAAAAGGTCACTAACTTACGTGTAATCTCAATTCTAAGACTAAAGAGCAGATATTTGTTTTAATTCAAATATTCAATTTATTTATTTCAAAGTTAAATTCAAGTTGTTTACCTCTCTAGATATTTAGACTATTCAGACAAGTATAAAAACGAATTAGAGATCATATTTATATTTGTAACAGATAACTATAAACATTATTCTTTGAATTAAATATATACGACTTTATAATAAATAAACATAATTATAATGTATATTATCAATTAAATATCTTCATACTGTGGTAAATTTCAATAAAGTTAAAATTTTTTAAAAAGATTTGTACTTCACAAAGAATATAAGAGTTCCATTAGTCAGTTAAAGTGTGGATGACTGGAAAATATATTCGTATAATAAGCACCATTTATAGATGTGTACTTATATATAATACCTAAATTAAAGTAGAAAAACTTTTACTCAACAATAACATTGTGTGTGCAAACCCTAATACCACTAACCCAATAAAAGTTTGTTCAACCACGTAAAAAAAAAAAAAAACTAGAATTTTAGAGGTTATATCCTATCTGAAGTGGTATTTGAATTAAGTTGCAACAATTCAAGCCTTAATGATTATTTTTATGTTACCTTTAATGTTTATAAATATATAATGAAAAAAGGTTGTAATCACTCATTACGAAATCTCGGAACCACTGAACAGGTTTTGATGAACTTTGGAGAGGAGTTAGCTTTTGTATCATAGAGACCCACTAAGATAGGATGTGTCGACATTCCATTACAGAGACCCACTAAGATAGGATGTGTCGACATTCCATTCTTGAGACCCACTAAGATAGGATGTGTCGACATTCCATTCTTGAGACCCACTAAGATAGGATGTGTCGACATTCCATTCTTGAGACCCACTAAGATAGGATGTGTCGACATTCCATTCTTGAGACCCACTAAGATAGGATGTGTCGACATTCCATTCTTGAGACCCACTAAGATAGGATGTGTCGACATTCCATTCTTGAGACCCACTAAGATAGGATGTGTCGACATTCCATTCTTGAGACCCACTAAGATAGGATGTGTCGACATTCCATTCTTGAGACCCACTAAGATAGGATGTGTCGACATTCCATTCTTGAGACCCACTAAAATAGGATGTGTCGACATTCCATTACAGAGACCCACTAAGATAGGATGTGTCGACATTCCATTTTTGAGACCCACTAAGATAGGATGTGTCGACATTCCATTCTTGAGACCCACTAAGATAGGATGTGTCGACATTCCATTCTTGAGACCCACTAAGATAGGATGTGTCGACATTCCATTCTTGAGACCCACTAAGATAGGATGTGTCGACATTCCATTCTTGAGACCCACTAAGATAGGATGTGTCAACATTCCATTCTTGAGATCCACTAAGATAGGATGTGTCGACATTCCATTCTTGAGACCCACTAAGATAGGATGTGTCGACATTCCATTCTTGAGCAGCAGAAAAAGCCCAACGTTTCCTTTTTTCATAACAGTAGCATTGCTATCGATTTAATTTAACAATTAATTGAAAACAGCTCATGCAAATACATTAAATTAAAGCTTGGCCAATTTGGTTTTCACTGTAAAATGTTTAAGGTAATTTTCTATTGGTTATTATTGATCTATTTTACATCCCCCTTAAGTAGAAAACTTACAAGGTGTTCTAGGAGGCCATACAAAGCTTTATTATCTATAAGAAACGCACCAGGTCGAGCTTTGTATTGATGGTGATGGCTTAGAGAGAACCCTAAACAAGCGTAGAGAACCTCCTCATGGTGAAGCAAGGGCTGTCGTATAATATAAAATAAACTGTAGTAATTTTAATATAGACGGAAAAAATAAAACAAACAATCAAACTTAATTATAACAGTGGATGGATGGCTTGTATCATCCCTACCATACTAATGGTGAGTTAATTTCCGCCAAAACACTTAATGAATTAAGTTCAATGACCCTCTTGCTTATTAGACAGTCACAGTATATAAAACAACGAAGTTGGGCTTCGAGCATGTATCTCTTACAATCAAAACTTTTGATAAGTGTTTTATGAATTACATAACACGCTAATCACACTATGGGTTTTAAAAATGTTTACCATAAGTCACTTTAACATAAGTCGCTAATTTTTTCTGAATTTAGCACTGTAAATAAAACCTCTCTGCGTGTTTATTTTCAGACGAAATAAGTTAATTATAGTTCACGCGAAATGAAAACTCTTTAACTGCGTAAGCGTACAACAGAGCGCACTTTTACAAATTGGTGCTCCGTGCCAGGCTTGCCAACGTTGGAGTTTAATTTATTTTGGTCACATTTCTCTTTGAAATTTCAACAACAAAAATTAACCTATCAATCTAAAGAGGTTTGATAAATGACTGAAGCAGTTGGTAAATATCTTTGTATGAGTTGTTTTTATATTTAAATTACTCTGGTTTCATATATTTTCGATATACTTCGAATGTATATCGAGACACACAAAAATGTCTTTGAGATTATTAATTATAAAAATAATTGGAATAATTTTAAATATTACATAGCCATAGTATGATATAAACGCTAAGTAGTGAAGCTCATCGTTTTACTTGCCAACCAAGCAATACTAGCGATCCTAGCGGTGGTGTAGGAAACAACTGGCGTGGTACGCGGAGAGATGCCGCAGCCAGAGCTCTCTCACAGATGATACGACCACTAGGATCGCTAGCGTCGTTGGCAGTTGGCATGTTCTCAAAGGCAATCTTCACTACTGCGTATTTATAGTCTAGTGTGACATAACCTTATTTTTTAGTTATATTTAACTATTTGAACGATACATCTATAAAGCTCTTGGGAGGGCTTCTTCTTTATGGCCTACGCTCGTTGTGACGTACAAACCTTGGCACCTACACCACTTAACTCATATAACCCTCTGATCCAAGCGCCCTCCCCTAAATGCAAGGGATTTAGTTTCCACTACCAAACAAGTAGCCCAAAAGAATAGTATACTAAATTACAGGATATGAAAACTTCTGTTCCTTGTATATAAAAAAACAGGGGTTTTTCAAACTAGTGGAAAAACATTGTTAGAGGGTTGAAGTCGTTTGAGTACGTCGCATTATTCAAGTTGAAGTTCTCTGCGGATAGTACCGATCGAACAACTGCCAATGTCACATTGAACTAACACAGTCAGTGTTTTGTATCTATAAACAAAACATGATTGGCTTGATAAAGAAACAGATATGTACAAACATAATAAATCAAAACATTTACTGTGGTAAAGGATTAGATAAAAAAAAGCATAAACCACAATATTAACGAATTTTATTTTTGGTAAAGCCCACGTATGAAGAGAGCTTTATTATTTTCCAACAACTTTGCCACATAAGTAAATAGTAGGCTTTGGCTATTTTCATAAACTATTCACGATCATTAGTTCTAATATAAATTTCGATGTCGGAAACTGACTTTAAACCTGTCACTCTAAGGTCAAACTCCTTTCTACATCCACGGTAGTAAAGACTTCTAAGATTCTTTTCTAATTCACTCTTTGATAAAATGGGTGGATGGTGGGGTTTTTATATACGTGTCTAAAGTAAAACATTGCCTTTACATATAGTTAAATTCATCAATCATAAATAAATCAAGGTTTATTATTAAAGTTCAATAAATAAAGCTTTTTAAATTGAAGGTATCCATAAGTAACAGGGGGAGTCAGTAGCCGAGTGTTCTCAGGCACCAGAACTTTGAGTCTGAGTTAGAAATTGTGAAGTTTCGAATCCTTATTTTGACTGTTAGATTTTATCAGGATTGTACTAGTTCTCTCACTTAATTTGTTTGAACAAGTTTACAACACAGATTTTAATAGTTTTTGGGGAATGGGAAGTGTAAGGTTAAGACGGAGATTATTCTCTCATTAAAAAAATCAAAAATCCTACACTGTAAGCCTTAAAAAATAATAAGTTGAACATTGATCGAATTAAATCTTTTAATATCCTCATATTGTATTGCTTAGCCTGCAAAATCTCCCAAGTACATATTCGGGAAATATTAATAATAGCAAATAATGTAAAATTAACTCTTACATTTTTAAATTCATTTATATTTAATCTGAATTACAAAAAAAAAAAATAGATAATTAAAAGTAGAGGCAATCTTTGTCTTTAGTACCACCCTAAGAGGAACAAAGACTTGATGTTTGCTAGGTTTTGGCGGGAAGGTTATTGTGGCGAGATAACTGGATTATTACACAAGGGAGGTTTTGTTTGTGTAATTTACTTAAGTACCTTCCCGATGGATATTCACCCAACACTTCCTACCACCTTCCCACACACCACCGTGGTGAATTGTTTAGTAAAGAATTTTCTGATCAAAGTGGTGGTTCAAAATAGTTGATTTTAATATTTGTTCTAAACTATATTTCATTAATAGGAAATGTTTAAATATATTAATTATTCATATGATTCATTTTTCTGTTATGAACTACAGATTTCAGTTAACATGACAACAGGAATAGTTAAATGAACACATATAAAATAAAAATTCATACAAAACAATTGAACAAGTATTTTACAAAAAATAGGAGAGGTTTCTTTTAAATCTTACTCAACTTATTTCCCATAGACAATGGATCTGTGTGGGAAATTTATCAGCTTGATTAAGGGGGAAAACCAGTACAGTGCAAGTTGAATACGTATATTACTGATAAAAACTAACAGTCAAGGCCAGGATTTGAACCTGGGTTATCTCTAACTCAGGAACATAATCCTGCCAACTTAGACCACTCGGTCGCCCACATACTTTCTTCCTACAAACTTTATATTTTTAAATTAAATCGTGATACCCTAAAGTATTGTTCTGTTTCAACATTACTGTCAAAACAATAACTTGAACAAAATATTTAGATTATAGATTGATGGTTCTAAAATATTGCTTTGTTAAAAAATGGTATTTAAAAAATTGTACTAAAATTGTTTTAGTTGTGCATATTTTTTTATAAAGTGCAATCTACTGTACAATTAAATTTCAAGTAGCTTTTAGTATGGGGTGATCTCCAAAAAATGACACCGTTGCCTTCACCTACAAGATTGAGTTTTGTTTTTTTGACTTCTCAATCAAGGGTGTGGCACAGGGGTAAACATTTGTATGGCCACAGCAGGAATCGAAACTGAACCTGCGTCCAGCTACATGGCAGGCCACCTCTTGGCTACGGTGGTAATCAGGTAGGCCTGGAACGTTATTGAAGATCTGATACACACAGATGTAGTGACTAAGAATATTTATTATTTTAGCTTTTAAAGAAAACATAAAAGTGTATTGGAAGACTTAGTATCGTATGTGACTAATCAACGCTTTACCAGCAAATGTTTTATTGATCTTAATACTATGAGTGACAACGTTAGGGTCATTCAGAGAAAATAGCATAGTGTGTTCTGAAGTGGCGTATAAACTCCGTCCATCTAAGATTGAACCATTCACAAAAATTAGTGTCAATCAGGGTCTTAACATCACAATTGCACGCAGTGGATTCATCAGACCACTTAAATTTATCTTCCAAAAGTTGAGAACAGTTTAGTCTATGTATCCTGTACGTGTTGGAGGCGAGCGCGACACATATTCAACGTCCGAACTTCTACACTTGGGTATTTAAATTAATAGCTACTTAATTATATGATATACTTAAGTATTTCTTCAAAACAAAGCTGGAATTTGTATTATAAACTTGTGTATCAATAAAGGCTCTAACACTAAAAGAAGATTTGTCATGATTGTTAAATGAATTAATGAGAAGAAACAAATAAATGAACGTTGTATTTCTCACTTAATTGAAAACGTGTGACTTAATAAGAAATCTTTTACTTTTTAGTTGGACTTTTTTTATAAGTAAAATAACAATTTATAAATGTACTCAATTCTTAAAAATATAACACACCAAATAATATTTCAGAAAAATATTATTTCGAATAAAAAATCATATTTTTAATTATCATTTTATTTTATAAAGCAAATTAGTAGTCAAAATATTTGTTTACTGGTATTTATAGTTAAATAGAATACGAGAAAGTTATTAATTTATTATTTTTAATTAAACATAATTTTCTCTCTTAAGAACTACCCGTTTTGGAAATAAAACACTACAGTTTCCTATTTTTAAAACAACAATATACAGTAACTCCTTCCATGTAAAATCTATCCGATTGTTAAATTCCCTTCATGATGATTTAAGACATGTACAAGCACATAAGACTTTTATTAGTAAAGTAAAAGATATGGTATTGAATAAATACTAAACAGCCTTCAATTCGTGTATAAAATAGAAATTAGTTAAATTAGTTAAAAAAAAAAAAAATGTATATAAAAATTATAACAAGTTTATTTGATTAATTTACATGATATAATATAGAAATTGTATTTGTTTAAGATTTTCATAATAACTTTGTTTAGGATTAATAACACTAGTACTAAAATTAGATAAATAGGATTTAATTGATTTAATATGTTATAATATACAAATTATATATGAATTAGATTTAAATAACAATACTGTAAAAAGTCACAACTCACCATTGTAATGTGTTTATAATTGTTTTGGCCCTGTCCTGGTGGAAGAGTGGACCTTCGGTCTAAATCAGGGCAGGTAAAATAAAGAATTCTCTCTCTCTCTCTCTCTCTCTCTCTCTCTCTCTCTCTCTCTCTCTCTCTCTCTCTCTCTCTCTCTCTCTCTCTCTCTCTCTCTCTCTCTCTCTCTCTCTCTCTCTCTCTCTCTCTCTCTCTCTCTCTCTTTGAGGAAATTAAAGATGTGTTGGTGCATATTTTTCATTTTTCATTGATGAATTCTGTGTATCCATCACAATGGAAGAAATCGTTGATATTACCATTGCCTAAAAATAATAATCCTACTGAGTGTAAACATTATAGACCTATAAATATACTGTGTGTTCTTGGTAAGGTATTAGATAAAATTGTATTTTCACAAGTTACTAGTTTTCTAAATGTTAATAATATTATGTATAGAAACCAATCAGGATATAGAAAAATGTATAGTACTCAGACAGCACTTTTGAAGGTAACAGATGACATAAGGGAAGCGATGGATAAGAGGAAAGTGACTATTTTAATGTTATTAGACTTTACAAGAGCTTTTGATACTGTTCATCATGGTTTATTGTTGGCAATCTTGGAGTCTTATAACTTTTGTGATAAAGCTGTTAGTTGGTTTAAATCATATTTATGTTGTAGGTATCAAAGAGTTAGAACATTTAAAGGTAATGTTTCTGATTGGGAACTGAATAGTGTTGGTGTTCCGCAGGGATCTACTTAGTCAGCAATGTTGTTTACTATTTTTATTAATAGAATTAGTGACTCCATAATGTTTTTCAAAGATATGTTATATGCAGATGACATGCAAATGTATACTCACTGTAATTTAGAAGATATTAACATAGTTATTCAACAACTCAATGCAGATTTGGCAAGTATCTTCAGTTGGTGTCATGATCATGGTCTAACGCTTAATGTAGCAAAGTGTAAACCTATGTTAGTTGCACATTCTCGTTTGATGAATAGTATTAATTTTGATGATATATTACCAGTGTCAATTGATGGTCAAGTGTTAAAATATGAAGATAGCATTGTTAATTTGGGTCTTAGAATGACTAATACTTTATCCTGGTCAGAGCAAGTAAATCATATTTGTAGAAAAGTATATCGATGTCTGTACCAATTGAGAAGGCTATGTTTTAAGCCTACATTAGATGTTAAGAAGTTGTTAGTTTATACCCTGATATTTCCATATTTCGATTATGCTAATGTTGTTTTTTGTGATTTGAATGATACATTGTGTAATAAGTTACAAAAAGCTTAAAATGCATGTATTCGTTATACGAGTATTTTTAACTTGAAAAATTATAATCATGTAACTCCTTTTTATAAACAATTAAGGTGTTTAAAAATTAGAGATAGGATAGATTGTGGTGTAATGTCATTAACGCATAATATTTTGAATAACAAGAAACTAGACTATTTATATGAAAAATATAAAACAATGTATAATGTTCACTTAAAAAAATGGTAATGGTGTTTTTACGAATCAGAAAGCACGCATAATTTGTTTTTGCATAAGCAAAATAGACTTGACACAATTATTTCTGAAAGCGGGAATTTAAACGTGTTTAGACGTTTACGTTTTAAAGGTCGTTTCACGAGTGAACCATTAACGTAATTGCATTTGTTCCTTTATTTTCAAACACTCCCGACAAGAACCATTCATCCAGCAGACTCAAAATTACTGCTCCTATTTTCGTAATTGATATAACTGGTGCACCACCCAACTAATTGTTAATGGCTTTAATTTATTTAATAGTCTGCATTTTTGATACTTTTATTCCAGAAAATATAAACAAATTTCAAGCAAATGGATGTCAAACAAGAAGCTATATTCTAAAATCATACTTACAACTAAGTTAAACTCATGATGATGGATTATTTTTGAAAAAGAATCACACAGAAAAATATATATCACAGAAAAAGAAATATATTAATTTTAACTATACTTATTAGAAATATTGTTGTTAATGTAAGAAAAAATATGTAACTCTCGTATATAGCTGTAGTACATTTTCGTAAACTACCTTCACCATCTTCAGACCCAAGGGAATTGCTATGGAATGAAATCGTAGTCCGTTTGAAGAATTCTGGTTAGTTTGCATCATTACAAAAGTGGTTGATACAATCTTATTAATAACTAAAACTAGTTCCTAGAGATTGATGTCATCTCTTCTTAAATGCTGAAAGCAAATTATTTTAAATTAAATTAGTATTTAAATTAAAAACTTTTTTAAATTGATACATTTTTCCACGTGTTCATAAACCTTCTTGATTATAAATTTTAATAATAATTGTAAGTTTTCATCAACTGCTTTAAACTGCGGCCACAATTTTATTTATTCTTTTGCCTTCTTATTATAAAGGCTGATACATAGTGTTTAAAACTTCTGTTGCAATTTAAAGTTCGACGAATGTAAAGTTTTACTTTATGATGTATTCCTGAGTCCTCTCTTATTTTCCTTTTAACATTAGAGTATAAATATTTGTTGTCCTGTTTCTGAAAAACTAGACAGACAATACATTTCATAACATATTTCATAAGTTTAATACATCTCAAGTTTACCTAGTTATTTGTGAGCAATCTTTAATAATACTAAAACTAAGAACAGCTCGTCCAGCTAGTAACAACAGATAACCTAACAAGATCAAACCTGTTTAACTTCCACAATTTTAAATCTTGTATCCTAATCTAGAAAAAGTATACATTTACCATAATATAGAACTATTATGTAATGCAGTAGGCTATAATAATTTTGATACACTAAAACTAAAATGCTATGATGCATAAGTAACTCATATTGAAGCGGCCTTAGTTAAGGGGTTAAGTAAGGCGTTGTCATGTCTCGCAAACGTTTCGGGTTCGATTCCCGGTGTAACCTTACAGTGTTTACCCCTGTGCTGCCTCGTGGTTCAGAAATCATGTTGAACCGGTGGTTCATCTAACCTACGAAACAAAAATGAGATTATCCAAGCAGAGGAGGGGAACTGTGTCATTAGGAATCTCTGAAATATCTCTGAAGCATTATAGAAATACAAGGATTAGTGTCCTAGTATATCCACATCAAGTTAAATTGTATGCCAGAAAAGAATATGAAATCAAGGTAAACCACCGTTAATCATAAATAAATAGATTACGTGTATGACGGGTGATCTAATTTACCCCATTGTGACGCACAACGTGCGATGAAGATCAGTGGAATGATTCATTCTGGGATATGAGACACCAACACAAATATGTGCTTATTTTAAGGTGAATATGAATGATTACATGACTGTAGGATGAGTGTATGTGGCATGTGTAGTCTTGTTACTATTTGAGTTGAGTTTCATTTACGCTCAGTGAGCGATATTTATTTATTTATAATAGCCCAACAGCCATGGAAAGTAAGGGAGAACCTACTAGAATCCCAACCTCGTAGTATTGGTCTGATTTCCGACTAATTGATACGTCTGATACTATTTAGTATGGTACTTAGTGCTCCGGACCCTGACTACTATCCAACGCGGACACATCAGACCTCTCTAGTAGTGTCCACTCGATGGAAACTACTAAGTGGGTGTCGTATCAGTATTAAGAGGACCGATCATAGAACTTATCGCTTATAGTCTCCACAACACTTTGTCTCCAAGTACCTGGATTACAATACTGCACTACTAATGCCGGAGAGTGATTGACTGTTTTCTGCTCCACTTATGAACTGAAACAGGTGAATCAGCAGTGGAATATATGAAATATATAAATAATAACAAATATAATTTGTTACTGAATTTATTACGGATTTTTGAAACTGACGTAACACTACACTCCTTGTTACTCATGAATGGTTCACACAAAAATATTATAACTGTATTACAACATAATGACAGTTTAAAGTTTCATGTATTACCAAAATGTTTAATGAACTATGCAATAACCAATTACAGTGCTATTGTATGTGATAAAACTAACAGCCATGTAAAACTGTTTACACAATCATTATTTTAGTAGGGCCCAGTAAGGTTAATGCCCAAATGTTGAATAAACTGTTTACAAGTCGAGCAATTTGCAGAACTAATCTTTAGGGGATACGCTCTGCTATTAGTAAAAGATAACTTGATTTTTCTGATCATTCCTGCAGAGCAATGAAATCTTCATAAAAGTTTACGCTCAAATTTAAAACTAATCACAGAACAGTTTTTCATATTGAACTTGCTCAGATGTTGTCTAGAAGAAAGCTGTAAACTTGGTTTTTTTGTCAAAAGTTCAGGAATTTTACTATAATTTACAAAGTAACTAAAAGCACAGTTTTTTTTCTGGAGAACGATTTTGTAAAACTACTCGTAGAATGTGAACTATAGTAAGTTTAATTAATTCTAGAGACATATACATGTAACTTTAGTGTTATAAGGTTGAGAGCCATATTTTTTTCACTCTAAGCAGGAGAAAGGTCAGATCAAATTTCTTCGAAGTTGATAGAGGAACAAGGGCTTTGTGTTTTGTAGACTTTGGTGGGAGGGTTGTTGTGGCGAGATAACTGGATTATTATGAAAGGTAGGTTGTGTTTGTGCAGTTTACTTAAGTAGACCATTTCCAATGAATATTCATCCAACATTTCTTATCATCATCACACACGCACTATATTTAAGAGTGGGTCATCTTTAATAAAGTACCTTAATAATATTTTATAGTGTTGAAAGTTAAAAGTAATTATTTTCAGGGCTGTTTCTTTTTTTAATACCTTTTATGTCCTACCCATAGTAATTTTGAGGCTACTCCCGGGTCAAAAAATATAGATACTCGAGTTTGAGCGTTTACTGCGTTGTAGCCAGTGCACCTCAAAACATGAAAGTTACATCAAAATTTCACAAATTTATTTATGCGTATGTACATATAATTTAAAATTTTTACTTATCTTTACAACGGTTTGAGTGAGAAAAGTACCTGTTTTTTGGCGTTTTTAAGACAACGCCTGAATTAAAAAAATTTTAATATGAAAACTACTAGTTCAATCATTATGAAAATTTAACAGCTTGTAGACCTTATATTTTTACATCTATTTTGTTCATCCCAGAATTTTTACTCAATTAAAAAAAAAGTTCTTGTAAATTTTGTAAAATTATTTTATTTTTTGATTGGTTGAAGTTAGAAATGTAAATAAAGGCTTAAAATATAGGTCTTGATTCATACAAACACAATACTAAACCATAAATTAGATACGAGGTCTTAAAAAAATTGAACATAAGTGTAATTGAAGCGGTGCCGTGATGCAGTGATGCGTGAAATCGGTACCGCTATGCAGGGAAAATTCCCGGCCGCAACTGGTTTTCGAGGGCCAGAGGCTGCAGGCGCGCTAGTGGAGGTGAGTCTGAGGCCGTTCACCCTTGGTTGGGTCATCCCCCCCAAACAAATGTGGCACATTATATACACTATACAGCATTTAATTCTATACTGTGTATATTTATTTGCATTTCCCATCACCTTTTCTCATGAGGGCTTTAGACCACCAATGGCAGGTTTAAAACTACTTTGCTTGCTGTAAAGCCGTTGTCAAATATGTACAAAATTATTTACAATATTTACAAAAAGGTTAACTATTTACAATATTTATATTTACAAAATTAATCAGGTTTGTACCATATTAAAGATTAGTCTGAGAAGCCATTGTCTTATGAGTAATCTGTAGAGCTGTAATTTAGGTTTACTGTTAGTGGCTCAACAAGTATTGCCACATTATTGTTTGGGGTAAGTATGACTCAACCAAGGGTGATCGGCCTATGACTCACCTCCTCTAGCGCACCCGCAGTCCCTGCCTCTCGAAAACCAGTTGCGGCCGGGAATTTTCTCTGCATAACGATACCGATTTCATGCGTCACTGCATTACGGCACCGCTTCAATTACACCTAAGTTTAATTTTTTTTAAGACCTCGTATCTAATTTATGGTTAAGTATTATGTTTGTATGAATCAAGACCTACATTTTAAGCCTTATTTACATTTCTACCTTCGACTAATCAAAAAATAAAATAATTTTACAAAATTTACAACAACCATTTTTTTCTAATTGAGTAAAAATTCTGGGATGAACAAGTTAGATGTAAAAATATATGGGCTACAAGCTTTTAAACTTTCATAACCATTGGAATAGTAGTTTTTATATTATCAAATTTTTTAATTCAGACTTTGTCTTAAAAACGCCAAAAAAACAGGCCTACTTTTGTCAATCAAACCGTTTTAAGGATAAATAAAAATCTCATTAAAAATTTTTAAATTATCTGTAAATACGCATAAATAAATGTGTGAAATGTTGATGTAACTTTCATCTTTTGAGGGGCACTGGTTACAACGCAGTAAACACTCATACTCGAGTATCTATACTTTTTGACCTGATAAGTTACCATATCCTTAAAATAATATGATGAAACATACACAGAACATCATCATGTTATTTTAGCTTCTTAAAATTATTTCTTTAAAACTTTCAAAACAAATAATTAAACAATAGTAAAGATTAAGTTGATAATGATTCCACGCAATTTCTCTAATAAAAAAATTATAATTTTTTAGTTTTTATTTTGATGGTTGAATAGATATTTATGAATCCTTTTACTAAATAGTAAACATTTAAAAATTCCACCACATTTTGTTGAATATTCAATCCAATATAGTTAATTTAAGGTATTTAATATTATTATTACAATTTAAAATCAAATTATATAATATATTACAGCTAATAAATTCAAAGAAAAATGTAGTAATTTTATATCACTCATAATGGTATGTAAACGTTTTGAGTGATTCCATAACTATACAGGGAAAATGCAACTCTTCATTTGTGTATTTCGAATAAGTGACTCTAAAATATATAAAAAATCAATATTTTGTAATACGTAAGTCTTTATGAAGACGAAAAAATTTACAAAATAATAATCATTAGTATGCTTTTTAAAATTAACCAAAAAGTAAATGAGATTAAAATAATGATAAAAATATTTTTGCTTTGATACCAAAATGTACGTTTTTAAATGTTTTCAAATCTTTGTTATGTACTTAAGGGGAATGGTTCTGATCACTGAGGTGTACGCAGATAGAGTTCTGGTTTAAAGATAGTACTGTACAATATTGTATGTATTAATATACTAATGTGCAGGAGCGAACGAAGCCAAGTAACTAAGGCTGTGGCTTTCCGCGTAGTTACATCAGGTTCGATTCCTGATGTGACCATGAAGTCACGATGAGCCGTTTGTAGGATAAACGTATTAATAAATAAAAAAGGAAAAAAAAGAGTCTATATAATCAAGTGAGGGGAACTGTGTCCTGTGTCTTAATTGAACTCCTCCCCAGTAAAAACCAGACGAAATTTATGATTCTTTACGTTTCATTACGAAAGTCTATACAGATTTAGTTTCAAACTGAAAGGATCGTTGCAGTACTGAGAAGTATCTTGATGACCCTGTAACAGTTAGTGTCAATTAAGGACAAATATATCCTGGTCCTGGAATGGCCAGTAACGTACATCTATCCAGTTTTAAGGATTCATAAAGGGGAGAGCCAATCTGGGAAAGTGTCCCCTGAAGAACACTTGTAATATTTACCCAGAATTAGTCATTTCTGAGATACTGAAAGAGTGTTACAACTTTATCATCCACGACCTGTCTATCCTACATCAGTAAGTAGTTACCCAGCACAAAGTTAGTGAAGTGATAAATCATAGAAATGAATGATTTAAATACATAAAGGAATGAATAAATGTACACAACGTGAAGAAGTAAATCTTTAAAAAGTCCAATGTACTACGAAGAAAACGAAATTGGTAATTTAAAATTAGGTAGCCACCTTTAATATAACCTAACCTAACATAACATAACCTAACCTAACCTAACCTGACCTGACCTACCTAACCTAAACGCAATTGGGATGAAAACAGTAGCGGTAGTGAATTTAACGGAGAAGGTCCCAAATTTTTTTTAAATAATCGGATCCAAGAGAACCCTTCAACAATATTTTACCGAAATTTTTATGAATTTTAGTTAAAAAGTAATAAAATGTATGAACTGTGTTTATTATCTCTGAAAGGCTCTATCCCTATTTTAATAAACCATCTTCATATTAAAACTATTAAATTAGTATCCTTTGTATATACAGCTTACTTTGGTGAGAAGGTAAAAAATAAATCCTCTTATATTATTGAATTTAATTAAATTGAATTGTATCCATCTTCAGTGATATACGTTGAAAGGAAATATCGTGGTCATTGTATTTTGTGGAGTTTAGATTAAATTGAAACACTGAATATTGAGAACGTATATGAATCGAGCGTTTACTTTCATGATACAACAGATACAGTTTTCAAAATACTATTTTCAACATGTATTTCACAACATGTAAATGTTACAGAGAAGATATAAGTGAACAGTTGGCATATCAGAAAGTTTTAACTTCATGTAAAACATCAGGATAGGTTGGTTCAAAGAAAACCATATAAAATAGTTTTCTCAATGAAAACTAAAAATAGTTGGAGAGCCAGTGGCCGATCGGTCTAAGTAGTCAGGACTTTGAGTCTGAGTTAGAGAAAGCGCAGGTTCGAATCCTGGCCGTCATAGGACAATTTTATCAGTAACATTCACCTTGCACTGTACTGCAGTCGTCCCCTACTCTGTCTGAATAAGTTACCCACACAGATCAATAGTCTGCAATGTAGAATGTACAAAGTAAGTCTAAAAATGAAATCAGCCTCTCCTTTAGAAAAAAATAAAAAAAGATTTTCTCAAAAGTAGAGTACAAAAATAAATAGTATGGTTGTAAGAGACGCAGTTAATGTTACTGTAAATAAGCCAGTTTAACTATGATACAGAAAAACTTTAATATTTTGTAATAATTTGTTTATCTTTCAGTTAAAATACAAAAGAAACTGAACAAAATTAAAGCTATTAAAAGCTTTAATATATAATATATATTAATTATGATTGTGAGATTGCTGTAATAAACTACTTCAATGAATACAATCTAAATCAATGTAGATGTAATAAATATATGGATAACACTTTTCATCAGAAGCAATGTGTTTAATGCCTATGTGGTATACACGTGCGTTGCCAAGGAGGGCTAGGAATCAAATACACATTTTTAAGATAAATGTTATCAGCTGTCGTTATTTAACAATATGAACAATATGAGTAGTACTTCCTGTGCATCCACAGTTACATATTAAAAATCAAAAGATATCCTAGGTAAATATAGTATTTTTTGATAAAAAATGTTTTGTACTCGTGTAAAATTTGCAGCAATTTAAGTTAAAGTAAAATATATTCTTCTTTAATTATTATGTTGACATTTATAAATGTTTGCCAGTAATTCAATTGCCGTTATTTTGTCAATTTTATTTGAGTGATAATGTACATTTTTATTTATAGCGATTTAAAAAACTAATTTTTTTCAACGTAAAAACAAGTGTATAGTGAAATTTCTATTCTTAAAACCACGGTTAGACTTTGTTTTTGAAATTTGTTAATGATGGAGTATCATATGAGGGAGACAAAGGTAGTTGGACATTTGCCATCATTACGTGAAAATTACCAATCACGACGTATCGATTTGGTAAAACCCAACCTTTTTCAAGTGCTAAAAACTAAATTACATCTACACAAACATGTTATAAAACTACGTTCTTTAACTAATAAACCTATCTACTTTAATAATTATCTAAATTTGTACCTAGATCCTAGAATGGAGTACAACAAAATGAACTTGTACTAAATATAAAATGTTAATAGGGTTAAATTAATATAACAAATTAGGCGCTGTCAAGGTCACGATATCAACGAAAAAATGTTAAAACACAATTACAATTAATATTCAAATCAGACTGAAATAAGATTACATTAACTAATCATAAATATATGGTACCTGAAAAACACTATTAATTTAAAATAACATTCAACATGCACAAAAATGATATATATGACTCGGAAGGGCTGAGACTACTATTACAATTACATTTTACTATTACAATTACATTTTACTATTACAATTACATTTTAACCTGAAAAGACAACAATTATTAGGAATAAAACAATTCAATAATTAATTTGGTTTGGGTTTTTAACAAATCGAAACGTCGTGATTTGTAATTTTCACGTAATGATGGCAAATGTCCAACTACCTTTGTCTCCCTCACCACGATTAGACCTTCACATTATTTGTAGGTGTGCTTTTAGTACAAGTAGTAATATGGTAAAACAATAGTCGTTTGATTGAGCCATAACGTTGTTTTTAAAACCTAGAACTGTTGGCTATTTTATGGCAGATAAACAGTTGTTTACCTGTTTAAATGTTGGAATTTAATAGAATTATGTGTATATAATTGTTTTATTTTTATGTGTAATAAGTTGAAATCTTTTCAAGAATGTTAAAAGGCTAATTCGATTAAATACATTAAGTAAATAAATGCCAAAAATAAAAACAATGAAACTGTAACTAAAACAAATATATCGTTAACATCTATGTAGCATGATAGTTGATGAAATTTTTAAAGTACTTTCGTTTAATTATTTAAAACACGAAATGCATGCCAACAAATGAATTCAACCTTTTACCTTTTGTAAAAATACTGAGGGTTTTATTTCAAACAGAGGAACAATACAATATACCTAACTGCATTTTAATTAAGCTGATTGAAATTGCCAGTTATGGTTTCCGGGTAAATCAATTTACCGCGAGTTTGTGATAAGAGAACAGACGCCATCAATGTAATGGCCTTCTCCCGGCTTACCGTTTGTGTGAGCTGGATATACAGAATGTTGGCAACACTGTTCGTGTACGTACTGTAGGGTTATCAAGTAGTACAATATTATTTAAAAAAATAATATATCACAATTAGATTTAATACATTTTATAAATGAAATAATAAAATGACATTTCACTGAAAATAATATTATAATTAAATGATTGCTATAGCATATTTTTTGGTATTATCAATAATTAAGTGAAGTCATGAGTCAGTTAAATACAAGATTAACTGACAGGGATAGCTAATAACTGTTGATACATTTTGATATGAGACATTTATCTAAAGATTTTATTATAATTTTATTACTATTATATCCATATACAAGAAAATACAGTAATTTAATAATTATAATAATAGAAACTATATAAGAAAAAAAGAGTGGTACGAAACACAAAAACACAACATTATAACACCATTATAAAACCCTCAGTACTATATGTAAGCGGAACACTTTATAAATAAAAGAACTAGATAATATCAGAATGGAGGAAAGAAAAATCCTTGGACCATGAAAGGACCAAGATGTATACAGACTGCAATCAAACGAAAAACTAATTATTGTTTTAATTAACATTAAAACACTAAACATTAACAGAATCTAGAATCATGGTTAGGTAAATACAACAAAAATTGATACACGAGTTTTAATACCATAGCAAATATGTTAACATATAAAACAAAAAAAAAAAAAAAAAAAAATGTCACATGAACAGAAAAAGATTCTCGGATACATTGAAATCATATTGTACGGAGCGAACAAGTAACAATTGATTAAAATTACTTCCTACAAAGGAAAATGCTTCTAATAATCATAATAAAAGAAAAACATAGTACATGATATATTTTACATCAAATACTTATATGTTAGCTTAGGCAATTATTTACTGTACTGCAATGCATATTCTTTGTATTTAGTTTATGTTAGAATGCTATAAAATATATTATTCTGTATTAGTATCACCAACTGGAATATGTTAATTTACTCTATTAGTATCTGCTTGTATGAATACTTAGCCTCAAATGTTCCACATGTTCACCTTCTGAGCATAATATATGCTGTTCCCAAGAGTTGAGAGTGAGGCTCCACCTAGACTGTCGCTGTCACAAGGGCGCCTGCCAGTAAAAATAGGATGTCCACGTGGACCTTTGATTTACAACAAGACTGATTCATTGGCATCCCCAGTCAGCAGTCATCAAGTTAGGCTCAGACAGTTCATCACTACAGAAACATGGGAACGCCTGTGAATCGTCCTAAACCTACGCCACTCTAGCTCCACTCTCAAATCTTGCTAAATAGAGTACAACAATTATTAGTCACAAAGTATCTGAGAAATAAAAACGATTCTGTGTACTACAAATAAACAAATTATTCTAGTCGGCGTGTCCGAGTAAAAAGTCAACAATTATATTTTACTAATGACACTTGTAATTATTTCTATAATTTCATAGAAATACGAAACTGTGTTTGTGTTTACGTTTAAAAAGCGAGTACTCGTACAAAACTGATTTCAGTTCCAATGTAGTTTGAATCACATTTACTTCTTTAATGTGTTACTCTGATGGTCTGCAACTGAAGTTTCAATGATTACTCGCTTTTCAACGAAACTCTCTCAACTCCATCAACTAACAGAAACTAAAACATCCACCGTGTTATTTTAATCTCCTTTATTAATTTGAACTTTTGCTGGATTTGAAACTGTCTGAATTTCAGAATTATGTTGAAAAACGTTAACAAGTATATCCAGTACATTTAAGAAAATTACTTGATTTGATTTAAAATGTGTAAATTAAATTCAAATTCCAGTCAATAGCTCATTATTCGATATTGTTATTTATGATCCCACCACTGTACGTGTATGGGTGGGTGGGTGGGTTAGTACTACCGTACGTGTATGGGTAGGTGGGTGGGTTAGTACTATCGTATGTGTATGGGTAGGCGGGTGGGTTAATACTACCGTACGTGTACGGGGAGGCGGGTGGGTTAGTACTACCGTACGTGTATGGGTAGGTGGGTGGGTTAGTACTATCGTATGTGTATGGGTAGGTGGGTGGGTTAATACTACCGTACGTGTACGGGGAGGCGGGTGGGTTAGTACTACCGTACGTGTATGGGTAGGCGGGTGGGTTAGTACTACCATACACATAAAATCTTTTTGATCTAAGCAGTTTGTTAATTTTACGATGCCTTGTGTTGCAAAATGTTGTTGCAAGGATTGGGAAATTACATAAAATATATAGTTCCCCCTTAAATCAACCTTTTATTTGGGGTTTTATCGAAAGTTTTTGTAATCAAATGTAACTTTTAATATTTAATGCAGTAATTCATGTCTTCTCAAAAGTTAAAATCTTTCATTCTTCTTGATGATGGCTCTTGATTTCAAAAACGTTTTATTACAAACGAAAAAATATGGGTTGATTGATAGATAACTTATGCAGTATACTTTATGTTCAAAGTCTACGTTTGGTAAATGGAATGAATGTGGAAGTCACTTTGGACAAGTTAAAAAGGGAGAAAAATAAAAATTTAAAATTAAGTGCTTTGCTTCCTTTTGTAGTTACTGCATGGTTTAAATATAAATTAATCTTATTAATATATTTCTAAAGACTTTTAGGCAAATCGAAAAACTGTACTTTAGTTCCATAACCATTATTTAAAAAGAATACAACCATCAAGAATAATCTTTTTCAATTAGAATTAGTCTTTTTTATAACATTTTAAAATATTTGCAGCACTTTCTCTAAAATGATATGTTAGAACACACTAGAATCATTTACTTAATCACAATAAAACTTAGTCCCACTTTGCATCTTCAAGTTCAACATCCTTGTTTGTTAGTGTACAGTTTTTGTGTGGTAATTATTTCCGATCTCTCATGGACTACAAATAAACTATATATTACCTTTAAAATTGTTTAAAATATTTACACTGCATTTCGAAATGCCGAATTTGGTATTTTTATAATTTAGAAAGTTCGTAATGTTTTATTTAAACGTTGTCTTGTCGTACTACACACAGTTGAGTGAAAGAAAGAGATCCCAAACACTTCTCGACGTAAACGTATTGAATGTCGTTCAACGAGTGAACCATTATCGTAATTACGTTTGTTGTGTTATTTAGACAGTCTCCCGACGACTCGCCAGACCGTAAATTACTATTTCTTTTGCTTAGGTGAATTTTACTGGTTAACTTCCTTCTGAATGATAAAGGGCTCCTGTAAATGTAATTTTATTGTTTTTATTGCTGTTATAGTAATTATAATCACATATATACATTAAAACTTTCATGTAGTTTTCTTTTATGGGAATACGTCTTGACAGTTTGTAGAGTTGCGGTTGTGGGGAAATATCAACACTGTTGTTTTATTCACTTATCCAGCAGAGCATCATTGAGTTTAACATTTAAAATAATTGTTATATTACGATATTTCAACGAATGGTTCAAGATTAAAATAGTTAACTCTGTCAACAGTTCCAAATTTGCTGTGGTGGTCATTACGATCAGTTTGGCATTAAAACACCATCTTCAGATATAATATGCGAAAAAGGATTCAATAAACTTAAAAAAACACAAACAGTTTGTGTTGTGTTTATTAGTTTGTGTTTTATAGAGGCTATTGAAGGCGTTTTGGCATATTATATCTGATAAGATGGTATTTTAATGCTGAATCGATCGTTATGACCAGCACAGCAAATTTGGAACTGTTGACAGAGGTAATTTATTTAATATTGTCATAAAACAGTTTAGGGGCTAAATAAACAGTTTTTGAATATTTCAAACCAAAATAATTTCTGTTTTAAACTTAATGTAATTGATAATATTTTTCCTCAGGTTAAGCAGATAATTGTAATTTTTGCAGAATCAAAATTGATCTCTCTTTAATATTCTGCAACAGTATATTTATAATTATATTTATGAACTAAATTGCATTACGCAGATTATTGTAGATGTTTATATATATATATATCCTTTTATATATATATATATATATATATATATATATATATATATATATAAATTATTTTTATAGTGTGTTTTTCAATTTACACAACAGGTTTATGCCACACATAAATTCATAATCCAATAGGTGATTAAACATTTTGCATTTGTTGCTAAATTAACTAAAGAGCAATTAAAATATTATTTAATAGAAAAAATATACATTTCTTCGATAACAGGTTGTTTGAGATTTATCTGGTAACAAAATCCAACCAGATTTTATTAATTTATAAGACGCCGATCGTAGAGATATGGGTGAATATGAGTGGCGAATGAGTGGAGATAAACGAGTGTACTACCCGTAACAAAAGTTTGGAGACTCGAGTTTGGATGCTTACAAAAATTAAACTAACAAAGCTATGGTAATGGAACATGTACCAATATTTTCATTGTTTTATTGTGCGTTGATGTGTCAACAAAAAACCTTTTTGTATTATTTTTTCATATTTATACTTCGTACCGAACGAAAAAAGTACACGATTTTTCACTAATTCAAAACAAATCTTGACTTTTGAAAATCGCTGACTAAATACCCGTTCATACGATGAAAATTTAATGCGTGATTAGTTATGGTACCGGTATTGAAAATACTATATTACAGTTTCAAAACTTTTGTTTCATTAGAACAAAAGTTCTTGTAGATTCTATATAACAACTTTTTCTAAGCAATGGCTGATCTGACGAGGTTGAACTTGACATTTTTGTAATAAGCTAATTTCACATATTTAACTACATACTTTGTTAACCTTTTACAGCCCATCGTGTATTTTGTAGCGATTTTTATTTTATTTTTTTAGTAGTCATTGTTACTAAGGTCGACTGTTCCTCAGAAAGAACAATTCATTAATAACCCAATAGCCAGGGCAACTAAGGAACTTATAGCTTTACGTGGAATCCGAACCACGTAGTAATAGTTTGATTTTCAGCTAACTGACGAGACTGACACTCAGTTCCCTTCCCTACACAACATCTGAACCTTGACTACCACTCAACATGGACATCCCAGACTTCTCTAGTGGTGCCCACGTCTAAGATTTTGTATGTTTGAAAACAACTAAGAGACTATACATAACTGATTTTATACATTGGTCATTCTGTTTAAATAAATAAATTAATAAAAATAGGGCCCTAATGTCAAACGTTGCAAAAACTATGATAAAATTTAATCATCAGATGTACTGATAAGTAGGATGTCAGATTTTAAAGGATGTCCTTTAAGTAGGAACAAGAAGTGCAGCGTTTGGTACAATATTTGGAATTGACCACACGATTTTATATAAATTTAATGTAATTTGTACGAAAATCACAAAAATAACCCTACCAATAAGCTTTTTCGTCAGTTTACATTAATTTTGTTATTTTCTTCATAAAAATAAATTTTAAAGCTACTGATAAGGTCGAACATAGTTATAGGTATTTAGATTATTAAAGTTAAATCTAATAGACTTCGATGCTCAAAGCAGATCATGTTTATTTAATAAAATGAACTTTCTTTTGAGAGAGTTTTACATTCATGTGTGTTTTACGCTATCTAAGGTCTCGCATGTTGTGAAAATGGGAGTGAAGGGAGTGAATCACAGTTTGACATCGTTCCTTTTCCCACCAATATACGATAATAGGGGTGGTTTGGGGGGGGGGATGTTGTGTATATTTACATACTGCCAAGCACGTCTCAGACCCACCAAACAAGTTGATGTGTTTGCCTTTGTCGAGACCGCCTGTTGAGCTAGTTGACTTTTATTACAGCAGAAGGGGAAATTGACAAATCTCAGGATCAATAAATTAATTGTGATCAGAAAACTTATTCAATTCATGTATAAGCTCGCAATTGTAAAATCACTGTATAAGACCTACAAGTTACATGAATAATTTAGTGTTTCAAAATAGTACACTCCTACTAAGTATGCATCACACAAACAGAATTTATAAAAATACAAAAATCGCATAGTACGATTTTTATTGGTTTACCATAGAGTAGCTAACAATAAATGTTGGTAGTGTTGGTAACTCAGCTACTTGCATAGCCTTTAAGGGGCCCATTTCACTCCTTTAAAAACACCCAAAGCATAGCTTCCTATTTCAACTATTCGGTCCATAATATTGATTGTATAGGAAAAATTGAAGTGTCAGTTGATAGGTAAAAATCTGTTTTAGTAGAGGATAAGATAGTTTTTGTAAAAGTTGAGTGTTTTTATAATTACTAACCGTTGACAATGTGAAATTTTGAATTTCATTCTCGACTATTTTAAATTAAAAATGTCATAATATAAACTTGTGGTTCACTAGATTCAACCTTAAATAACCACACAGTGTTCACAATATCTGATTATAAACATCAACTGTACGGTTGAAATAGAAAAGCGAGTTTTGGTTAGCTGACAATATGATTGTATTTCTGCTAGTGCTGTCCGGGCTCCCAGTGGTGGCTTGGCAGTTCATGAAACGGCCTCATTATCAAGTCTGAACATGTTTGAAGTATTTTAGAGAATACATTGAATACAATATTTTTAAAATAAATATCATTTTATTATTTATTACTCATTACTAAGACCCGATCAAACAGATATGGAGGAATATGAGGGGCGAACGAGTGTGATGAGTTTGGTCAGCGTTACTCACTGAGGTCGACGATACAATATATAAAACATAATATAAATTAAAAAAACGTGTTTCTAACCTTACTTGTAAAGTTTCTGGAATGAATAATAAGTAGGAGACACCCCTGCATGCTTCGTGTACTTACCCCTTCACCCACCATGTGCTTTCCAACTTTGCCTTCGTCTTCGGTCTGTTGTTCGTATATACACTAGCAGCTGAAGAACTATTGAAATCAAAAGAAGATATATTTTTTTTAACATCTGTTTTTATTTACTCTGTCACAGTCGGTTTTAAGTCCTCAACAGAAATACGCAATGTTTTTATAGCATATACACAACATATAAACAGCTGTTATATGTGACGATAAAAGCACTGAAGTGATAGAAAACCATCGGATCTTTTAGAGCCATTGGGGTGAAGTCCAGATAATTTTTTACATTTTTAATATTTTACTCACTATTTTTGGTGTTTTAGCTTTAAAGTGAATATAACCAAGCTATATTTTCTTCTTCCTAGCCCTAAACATTTCGTGGTAACCTATCCCCTTGCAGAACTATATATGTAGATTAATCTCGCTATAATACAATATATAAAACATAATATTAGTAAAAAAATATGTTTTTAACCTTATTTGTAGTTTCTGTAATAAATATTAAGTAGGGGACACTCCTGCAGGTTCAATATGTTATCTCGATGAAAGATCTTAACAATAACTAAGTTATTGCCTATATTATTTAAAATGTATATTTAGAACATGTCTAAGAATTCATTTTTGGATTTTCCCCAACTAAGACAAGCAATACAAATTATTTTAGTTACAAAAATCAATATAGTTTCTTACGGTTTCCAGTAGTCTTTCGATATTAAATAAAGCCTCTAGTCCAACTGGGGTTAAATCATGACGTATGGGACATAGGCATGCGCAATGGACTCCATTCACCATTTATCCGCAACTTACGATACGCTGTTACGTGTTAACGATTACATTTTGTTTGGTTCAACCTTTTATAGGGAGTCTGTTTTGTTTATTTTGACTTTTTGTTAGGTTAGTGAAATAAGTAATGAAATGTTAAAAATTGTCATGCATTTATAGTACAATCAGCTCCATAAAGTTTGGGAGCATTCATTAAATGGCGTCAATTAAACGCCATTTAATGAATGCTAACACTTAATTAAAAAGGAAATTGAATTTATTTCAAGTTAAGCATTTCCTTATCTTCCCTTGCTTGTAAAATTATATTTATGATGTTACAAACAGTAGGACTGTCAAACTATTTTTATTTTTTACCGTTAATTTTTTAAGAAGAGCTGATCTCTTAGCCTTACTCTACTCATTCCTCATAGACTGTTGATCTCTGCGGGGAACTTATTCATACAGAGTAAGGGGGAGAATCAGTACAGGACAATATGAACATCACTGATGAAAACTAACGGTTAAGAACAGGATTCGAACCTGCACTATCTCTAACTCAGGTAGTCTGTCCTGACGCTTAAGTCCGTTCGACAACCGGCTCTCGCAATATTGTTAGTAATATTATCAGTACTTATTATGGGGGATGTCCGACAATTAATTACGAATTATTATGAAATAGCAAGGCTTCATTCTACCTTGTACTCCTATTAAAACTATTAAAAATTTTAAAATTCTTCATTGTTTTTTAAGTTGCACAGAAACATATAGAATGTAATCATTCAAAACGTACTAAACTTGCGATAGCCAACCCTTACACGGTTAACGTCTTTCAGTAATACATTGAAAGAATGTATATATAAGGCTGTCTATCAGTTGTTGTTGGATGTAGAATTGACATATGTAAAGTAATAACATGTCGTCACTATTTGAGCAGTGATATAATACAGCTACTTGGGGACTAAGTTTTTAAGTGTACGTTCTATGATCGGTCAACTCGATGGTTATTATCAACGCGGACACTACTTAAGAAATCTGGGGTGTCCATGTTGGGTGGCAGTCAGGACCGGATGTTGTATAGGGAATAGAACAGGAAGCCTATCAGTTAACTAAAAATCAAACCGATACTAAATGGTTCGGATTCCACGTAAATCTGGAGTTCCCTCAGTTGCCCTGGCTGTTGGGCTATTAATAAGTGGCCCTTTCTGAGCATAAGTCGAACTCAGATGGTAACCAGACTACATACGTTATCCACAATTATCTTCACTGAAATAACCATTCATATTTACCTCATACGCACGAAAGTTGTGTCGGCGTATCATATCTGAGTACATATAATCTGAAAACAGTGTATAGTATATAGTAAATTACACATCATTAAGCCGATATATCTATAGATAGAACTGTTGGAATATTTCTTCTTGTATGTTTGCTAAAGCCAAACTTCATCAGAGTTAGTAGCTGAGAAGTCTACAGTCTAAGTACGTTTGGCTTCATGAATGACGTATACTTGCAAGTAAGAGTGTACATATTGGGAATATTGATAGCTCCAGTAATAGTACCATGTAATAACCATTACAAACCTTGCTGTTCATCCACATAAAAAATTCAAACTATCCTTTCTGATGAAACAAAATAAATACTTGTAGCATAATTAAATACTTTGTGTGCTTACATAGTTGAATGGTAGATAATTTGGTAGTTTGAGAATTAAATAAACATATCTTCAAGTTGATTTATGAACCTTGAACATTTAAATTTACGGGTTAGGTAATATAATTACAGCACTCAATCAACAATATCATTCTAATTGGTAATTGAGCATCACAATGTTCATATTTAAAAACATGTTGGACTTCTTTTCAGAAGGAAATATTTGGAAAAAATCACATTAGAAAGGATAATTTTTATATCGTTAATACTTCTTCAAACCCTGTTCCGTGTCAAACAACAGAGTATTGGTCGATATTGAGAGAAAACAAATGTGCATTCCTTGCTTACTTGAAATAAATGGCACAGTAAAATGAGAAGTGATTTGCATTTTATTTAGAAACGATAGAATTTATCTTATTTCTATTGAAAACTGTAATATAACCAATAATGTTTAAGAAGAAATATTAATTAGCATCATAAACTACTGTATTATGTTTCCACTCATCAATTATATTACAATACCAAACACTTTTTATTTACTGTGATGGATGTTTATGGTTACCCAGCACTCGGGACACTTGTCAGTTTGTTACTTTTATAAATTTTATTTTCTCTGTCAAGTTGGTAAATTACATACAATGAAGAGCTAAACACGTTCTAAGGCGTCAGGACTTTGTATCTTAGTTAGGGTTAGTGCAGGTTCGAATCTTGCACTGTACTGGTTCTATCCCTTTCTCTTTGTAATACATTTGCCGCACATGTAAATAGTATTAGAAGATCGATTAGAGTAAGCTTGATTGAGTAAGATCGGATTCTTCTTAAAAGAAAAAAGGAAAAACATGTTTATAACATTTATAAACAGCACATGTAGAATATTTCAATAATATCTTAGTTTAAATACAATTCTCTTCTTTACAATTACCTACTACTCCATATTTTATATAATTGCAGTTATATATTTTTTTTATTTGTCTTATTTAAAATCCTCAGATGTTACAGTTGGCTAAATATCAATTATATTTTTCTTATTATGCTAGACTCCAATTTACTTGTTAATTTAATTATGATTTTCTATTGTACAAATGCCTACGCTACTGGTTAAAGTGGCCAGTATATTTTTCACATTTTTCATACATGTATTATGTAATTATCTATGGGAAATAAATTCATTTATTCATGTTCTTTTCAGAATGATATCACAACCAAGTGCTGTCTTATTTACTCACTGATAAAAAAATGTAGTGGCAATTACAAAACTATAAGTTCCATGGTGTAATAACACAACTAAAATTAAAAATAAATAAAATAATAATAAGGAAGGACCAGCTTTTAAGAAAGAGTTTTTCCAAAAAGTATATCGCAATACATCGTCTTAGCCTAAAGCAAAATTCTAATTTAAATAATATAAATCCCAATAAAATACAATATATTTTAACCAAACTCATAAAAGAGGGATATTTAATTTCGTTATCAGTATATAAAATCAACATTGTATCAATCTCGTAATTCAAAATTGGTTATACAACAGCTTTTCTATACAGGATTGGGCAAAAGTCTGAAATATATTTATTAATTTCAAAACCATCGAAAGAAATTTAATGAACTTTTGTAATTATGTACAATCTCCCTATACCAAACATTTAAACATATTTTACTTGTTTTTCGCATAGCCAGGTGATGGCCTATGAAGGAAATCTTAAAAAGTTCAAATGTAAGCCTTCCTCGAGTTATACCTTATTTTAAAGGTTTTTCTTTGTACAATACAAAATTGCAAACCTGAGGTCAAAAGGATGACCAGTTCACAAAATACAGTGATTCAAAGAATTTATTGTCATATTACTAATTCTTCTCAGTTATACGTATATTTATTTAACAGTTTCAGGTCCCTGTTGCTGAGAATGTTGTTGATTGTTAACAATCGTAACAAACGACTGCGTTATAAAAATAGATATGCTATTTAACTAAGATAAAAATAAGAAAATATTATTAAAAACACTTTTGACAGTAGGTTTACCTAAACTTAGTTTAAGAATATTATTATAATAATTTGTTACTTATTTTGTTGTGAAATTTAATTTCTCATATTCAGTTAGATAAATTATAGCCCTACGCAGCAATAGATAATAACTATCTTGCCTTAGTCTTCAGTAGTGTTAGTTATATGACATTAAATTTGTTGAGAGGCTACATTTTCTGACTGGGTCATCCTTTTGACCTCAGGTTTGCACTCTTGATTTTTACAAACAAAGACCTTTAAAATGAGGTATAGCTCAAGGTAGACTTACACTTAAAATGTTTAAGACTACCTTCATGGGCCATCCCCTGGATATGCAAAAGACAAGTAAAATATGTCCATGTGTTTGATATATGGACATGTAAGTAACTAAACAGTTTAATTACTTTTCTTTTAACAATTTTAAAATTAATAAATACATTCTAGACTTTTGCCAATCCTGTATAGAAAACTAAATGTATAGTATATTAACAAGAAAACATATGAGACATTTAAAAATAATTATTACAAAAAAAATATATTATGATATTATTAATTAACATAGTAAAAAATATATACTGGTAAAAAACCTATAATGTTTTAACTGGTATTAGAATACACAATTAATACTTACATATCAACAGTGTATATCCTGTGGAGTAATTTTAACTTCAAATTGAGGGTTTTTTATTACAATACACTTTAAACTATTTCGAAAAATGATAATTGAATCAAAGAATGATAGAATGTTTCTTTTTACTATAAAAAATTAACCTTTATATATTGAACATACACTGTGTACATAGAACATTCAAATTTTTTTATAAAACTCTAAATAATTGTAAAAAGTACGAGAAAAATGTAAAACATCACCAAAAGTTACATTTTAGTATATTTTCTACAGTAAAATAGTAACTAAACGTACTCTCTTAGATAAATTATACAAGTAAATTTAATTTTGGCTCGATTTAAAAACCACCACTTTTCTTAATAACACATATTTACGTACTGTTTTACAATAAAGTAAACAAGACTAATAATCCACATACAAAATGCCTTTAGTATTTTTTTTAATAAAGGATTTACTTAAATCAAGTAGAAGCTACCATCAATAACGGATGACAAAAAGCTTTACTATAGTTCCTAAGGGAAGGTATAAGGACCACCTCAGAACTAACCTAGCCAAGGTCTATAAATTATATCTCTGTAGTTAGCGAACTGTCCAGTAACTCGATTAAAGTTGTAGTTTGGAACAACTTGGGACGTTATGCATAAATCCAACTTGGCCAGAAGAACCAGGGCAAAAACGTCCTGCTGGAACTTTGATCGGGAGTATTAGGAACAATGGAAGGGCTAATACAAACACTAATATAAAACATTGTAAATCGTCATGACTGTTTTACTCCATTACTTATGTATTATGAAAAAATAAACTTGGGAAAATCATTTGAGAAATATATTTGTTGGGTAGACTGAGTAAATTAATGTGTTTTATAGACTATATTACAGTCCTCCATCGTTACCGGATGGTTCTCTACGCTTGCTTCCCTTTAAACTATCACATCCTTTTAAGTCTAGCATATTGCTGTTCTCATAGATAACAGATTTTTTATAGTCTATAAAACGCCATAAGTATACTTTAGGGGGTTTCAAAGTAGATAAACCATTTTAAAGTTAGTAGAAGTGACCTTAACATTTCCCAATAAAAACAAAATTACCAAGATTTTCTCCATGTTTATGTTTTTGGCTGTTTAAAATAAATTATAAAATTTAATTGACGTCAATGTTACTCTTGCAGAAAAACAGAAACCGATGAGGGGCTGTTTCTGATGCAACACCACATTCGTGAGATGAGTGATACCAGTATATATTGTGTATGAGTGAGACCAGTAACGACACATATCACCCCCTCCCTCACTTTCGGAATACTACCCCCACCAACTGTCTGGCTATTGAATCTGCGGAATATTTTTATTTGTAAAGCATTGTTGTGATTAGAAAATATATTACGCAAGTCATACGAAATAAAATTGACTGACCATCTCTACTCATGATACACTTTTGATTCATGACAATTTTTTAAGGTTCGTGAAAACTGTGTTTTTATTTTTTCATTGTATTAATTTTTTCATTGCATTATTACTTTTCGTCTTAAATATTAATAACAAGTGTATTAAATTAAGTTAATATTTATTAATCTTCACTTATGTGAATAAAATATTATTGCAACATCCGAGAGAAATCTGAAAGAAACTATTGTCGTCAGAAAAGAGCCCGGAGGCTTTATTATGCAACCCCAAGAAAGTAGCTAACATATCTATGGGTAAGTTTAGTCACGAATGAATAGTTCAGCTTTCATCATCCTTAGACACCTGCAATACTGGGTCACATGCTGCAAAATGTGGGCGAAAAAATTGATCTCTTGAGTGTAAAATGTATACCAGAACTCTATGCCAATATTCTCTACCGAAACAGTTTGGCAATGAACCCCCCCCCAAAAAAAATATCTACAGTTTCCAAAATATGTATCAGTTGGAGAAGCTTTAAAAATAGATACGTATTAATAGCCTTGATTTATTTTAGAATTGATGATCGAAATAAATGTTGTCATTAAATTCTTGAAGATTGCTAAGTGTTGTACTTCCACAATAATATAAAATATTTAAAGCAAGGCCGAAAATTGCTAAATTATTTTTTAGGATGCTACACCTTGATCTGGGGGTTTCACACCATCCATTAGAGTAATTTCCTCTGGATGGACTAGAAATCTGCACCTATTTCTAATAACTAACCACAGTTTATAACATTAAACTACAACTTTGAGACAAAAAAGATTTCTTAATACCAGTTAAGCTTTTAACTGTAAAAGTTCTTTCTTTAGCTCAGATGAATTTCAAAAATGTTAATAAACTAGAAGAATGCAAAAAAAAGTTTACAACGAATCAAACTTTCGTGGGTTGTTCTCCCTTTGAGATTGGGTTTATGATAGTATGAACTACATTATAAAAATATACTCTATTATTTTGTACAAGTTAAACTTTAAAAAGTTCCCAGAAAAGGACAGCTTGATTAATTGTACTAACCGACAAAGGACTGAATTTTATTCAACTTTTAAGGATGTGCAGTTTAAAATTCGTGCCATCAGTATTCAACATAGGCCGACATTTAATTAACATTTTTCGTATGTAAATACAACTATTATTTTTATTGGTTCCTTCGCTACGTACATTTTAATATTTTATTTTACAATACCAAGTTTGTATAATATATGTTACCACCTTGATAGCAAACATAATAAAACATTATGGTATGGTTCTACAAATTATAGTAAAAATAACTACTTAATAGCTACAGTATAACGTATTCAATAGCCTCTACAAATTATAATTATAAATTTTGAATACTGTATTAATGATGATAGTTCTAAAAATTTACATTTTTATCAATTTTGAATATTATAAATATATTTTAGTATAAGTATTTATCAAACATTTATTGCTGGCGGTTACTTCCACCCTGATAAAAAGTATTGTGGAACATTATTTGACGTGTCATTTATTGTACGTAGAGAAAGAAGTTAAAGGAATCGTAATTCGCGTAAACGCAATACATGGCCGGTTTGGAAAAATAAAACTGTTATTTTGGTGAAGATTTGTCAATTTCCCCTTCTGCTATAATAAAAGCCAAGTAGCTCAACAGGCGGTCTCGACAAAGGCAAACACATCAACTTGTTTGGTGAGCCTGAGACGTGCTTGGCAGTATGTAAATATACACACCCCCCACCCCGCTTTATCGAATATTGGCGGGAAGGAACGATATCAAGCTGTGAATCACTCTCAATCTTGGCGAGATGAAAATTATACACTTAAATTATTTTCATCCATTAAATAACACAAGAGAGATGTTATACTATGAGAATCATATTTGGAAATATTGTCTACAAAGTTATTAATTTTATAGGCTTATATTAGTGGTTTTGGTTATATCATAACCATTTTCAAAGCTTTTGATATATATTTACAACAAATTTTAACTATACATTTAATAATCGAAAATATGTTTGGCTACACTTACATAAAAACGTTAGTTGATTTTATTTACTGTGATTAAAAGATAAAATCAAAAGGTTTATATAAAACAATACGATACTGTCTTCTTTAATTGTAGTTTGAAAAAAATAAGGTTTTTTCAACGAAGCTAATCTGACAGTTGATAATATTAAATAAAATGCTTAGTACTAAATAATACAATAGTAATACAACAATCATATTTAAAACCCTGTTATAGTAACAAATTTGTCAACTGAAAGAACTGTTATGTTTTTATATCACACTCCCCTGGACTTAAACTCAGTCAGTCAGTTTAACCACAAATTTGGTTGTAGCTTGAATAGGAACCCCTGAAATATATAATAATGATAAACTAAGTCAATTTAATACGATGTTACAAATTTCAGAACAATTCTCGGGTGGATGTATGAATAGGCCTACATTACATGTGGAACTTTTATGATTTAACCAAAACAACCTCGAAATAAATAAACGTTGATTTGTTAGCTTATTCTCAAAGCAAATACTGTTGAGATAGTTTAATGACATTATGTGCAAGTCTTTAAAGTTGATGTTACTGTAGAGAAAATCAACTATTCGTTATTGTTATTCAATTTATATCATTGTATAAATATTTAAGAGCACTTTGTACTTTGGGAATGAAGTGAAGCAGTAACAATCACTTACCAAATAGAAAGAGTAATTTACGGTCTGGCGGGTCGTCGGGAGTCTGTCTAAATAACACAACAAACGTAATTACGATAATGGTTCACTCGTGGGACGAGCTTCAATACGTTTACGTCGAGAAGTGTATGGGATCTCTTTCTTTGAGTAAATTATATTCCTCAACTAGATAACAGTTTCAATTTCAACTGTCTGTTATATTAACCACACAAATATATAATTAGGCTTTTCAAATTAAATCAAATTGTTGATTTTAAGCTAAATTCGATGAAATTTAATCAATTATATATTTCTGGTATTTACGGCACAAATTAGGGTAAACATTTTGTTCTATGCAATATTAAAAATTTATATAACGATTTGAATAAAATGTATGAATTAAACTCAGCCCTTCTACTTATCTCGTACACCGTACACCACTTCACAAATCATTATGAACTGTGCTCGAGGAAGGGTGGGTGGGTAATTAGGAATTGTGTTTGCTAGGAAGATGGGTGGGTCTTGTGGAAATGTGTTCCATCGGAGGGTGGGTGGTTCATCAGGAATTGTGTTCGATGGGGGGGGGTGGTAATTGGTTATTGTATTCGATGGAAGGGTTGGTGGGTAGTTGGTGATTGTGTTCAATGGAAGGGTGGATGGGTCATAAGGAGTTGTTTTCGCTGGTAGGGTGGGTGGATGGGTAATCAGGGGTTGTGTTTAATGAGAGGGTGGGTGTGTTATCAGATTGTGTGTTCGATGTAAGTGTGGGTGTGTAATTACCACAACTCCTGTTGACCCACCCACTCCTCCATTCAACACAGTGATCAATTACCGACCCACCCTTCGGTCGAACGCACTATCTGATGACAAACCTACCCTCTCATTAAACACAATTAATTAATTCCTGGATTCTGTTTTTATGGTATGTTTAAAAAAAATCTTTTAACAGAAGTAAGTATGTTTAGGCACATGTCCTTGTTCAGTGTTCCTCATAAACTTAAAATAAGTTTCTCAATACAAGTTGCTTGTTGAAACGTTTGTATTAGAGGCAAACATTAAATCAGGACAGGAAATCGAACATTTTTAATTGTTTAATAGTATTTAAAAACATTCAAATATCTATTGAAGTTCTTAAAGTTTGCTCTTTAAGACAACTCTTGATGACCCCCTCCCTCCAACTGAACACAATGATCAAATACATATTTATATTCGATGGGATGGAGGGTGGGTCATTAGGAATTGTGTTCAATAAGATGGAGGGTGGGAGATAAGGAATTTATTCGTTGGGATTGTGGGTAGGTCATTATGAATTGTGTTTAATGGGTGGGAGGCTGGACCGCTAGCAATCATGTTCATTTGGAGGGTGAGTGGGTTATTGTACGATGAGAGGTGGGTTCGTAATTAGGAATCGTGTTCGATAAGAGTGTAGGTCATGAGGAATTTGTTCGTTGGGATGGTGAATGAGTTACTGGGAATAGTGTACGATGTGAGGGCGAGTGAATGATTGAGAATTGCGTTCGATGAGATTGTACGTATGCCATGTACTAAATGAATAATACAGAGAGTCATCGCACTTAGTTCAAACACAACGACTGACTGGCCTTGTCTGGATGTGCGAAATGATAAGTCGTCAAAAAATTATCTTAACAGCCAGCAGATGGATGAGTACATCATCAAGTTACATATTGAAATAAATATACGACCTATGATAGTTACTTGCAATATGGCTATAGTTGATTAAAAAATCTTTGGTTAGTTATCAACTTATAAATATTAAATAAAGGAATTCATCTGGGCAAAAATGATGTATGTTCGTTGTAAAAGATATTTTTAACTAAATCACTTAATATTATAAAAGTAGTTTTCAGGTGAGGACATGTCCAACATCCAGTTTGAAAATAACATAAAAATACTCTCTACTTTGTTTAAGGATTTAAATGACTTAAAAAATATATAAATAAATAAAAATGCCTCAAAGAGCAAACTATAAGAACTTTTAAAGACGTTTAAATGTTTTGAAATATCATAAAACACTACATTATTTTAAATTGACTATTCTGATTTAACTTTTTCATTTAATATAAAAAATGTCAACAAGAAACTTATATTTAAACACACATTTTAAGAAATAATAAGGCTAACGCACCTTTGTCAAAACAGTACAGTATATGTAACCATGGAGTGCTCATTTAAGGTGATGAGGACCACTGAACATGGACATGTGCCACTTAAAACAAAACGTACTTATTTCTGTTACAAATTAATTTTCAAACATGGTAAAAAACAGAAATCAAAGTGATATAAACAAAAAGAGAAATGTTTGTAAATAGTAGTTGACATTTCTAGAGAGAAGGAAGGGGTGAGATAAACGAGGGAGGAGATGTCTGAAGACAGGTCCTGATTAAAAGTAATGCTCACAGTAGTTCTGGTGTTCCCAAGGGTCACATTCTGTCTGAATTTAGGGTAGAAGAGGAGTGACTTGAGAGGGGGGTTGTGAATGACCTGGGGATGGCTGTTAAATACGCAGGATCCTCAAATGTAATCTTACACTAGCTATAATGGGCATGGCAGTCTTCATGCAAGTTTGTTTTTATGTTTTTCTTTTTCATAACCTAATTTTATTTTTATAACTTCTTTCAGAGCAAATTACTAAACTGTTGCAATCGTATCTGTGAAATTAAACACAACTATACATTTTCATAAGCAGTTTCTATAAAATCCTATTTCTTTGTTTCAACTAAATGGTATTTCATTCTGCTACTTAAATGCACTTCGTATGCCAGGAAAAACTGGCAATATTTTCAAAAGTGTGCTCACTTTTGCATCTAAATTATATTATTTTCTCATTCCGAATGTAAGAAAACATATTTATTTTTTATTTATACTAGAAAAACTTAGGGCCAAAGAGGAGAAAATTTGCAATCAGTCCTTAAAACTTCAGCTCAGAAATAAAAACATTAGGAGTGATCTTCCTAAATAGGAATTATATATTCGGTATTATGAATGTATCTTTCAATCAGCATTTGGAAGCAAATACACAAAATATTATTTTGAATTTAAGTATGTCGAAAAGCCAAATTTGAGTTTTAACATTGTCTAGAGAAAGAAGACTGCCTACTCTCCTGGGTCACGCGAAGCAGGATTTTCCTGTTCGGTGAAATTAGTTTCGTTAGGTTTTCACAGGTAGCACCAGCGGTCTCTCTCTCTCTCTCTCTCTCTCTCTCTCTCTCTCTCTCTCTCTCTCTGTCTCACTCCAGCACACGCTGAAGTGACTAATAGCTGAACTAATCGTCCAAGCATTTAGTTGAAAAGAATCACCTCTAGATATCATAACATGCGCGCTTCAATGGAAAACGCATTGGCCTGGTCAGTCTCTTTGTTTGTACTGTCAACGGTTTCAGGTTAGGACGAGCTCGCATCATGTGTGTACATATAATGAGGGGGGAGGCTATGTGTTAGTGATAATATAGTAAATGGTTCCTCAATTTGTATATAACTTCAATAGTTTTGCTCGTTTAATTTGTAAAATTATTTTTGTTGAAAACACAACAATTTACAAAATGTTTGGGTTAATGTTTGATTCGCAAAGTAAACAATAAATTCTTTAAGCATATAGTTTCACAATTTGTGAAAGGGAGATCCCAAACACTTCTCGACGTAAACGTATTGAAGGTCGTTCCACGAGTGAACCATTATCGTAATTACGTTTGTTGTGTTATTTAGACAGACTCCCGACGACCCGCCGGACCGTAAATTACTCTTTCTATTTGCTTAAGTGAATTTTAGTGGTTAACTTCCTTCTAAAAGATAAAGTGCTCCTTAATATTTAACAAAATTACGTACTACGTAAAGCAATCTAGAATATGGTTGGTAAATATTTTTTGTTATTTATCGTCACATTTTTAATGGGTTTATGTTTTATACAGTACTAGGCGCTGTGTAGGCAATTCACATACACGGAGGGAGGAGTCCTGTAGTCAGATTGCCTATACAGCGCCGTCACATATTGAAAGGGAGAAGCGACTAAACAAATTTTTGGTTTTGTTCTATCACGGTGGATTTGGATAACGTTCATGATTTCACTCATGCATGATTTTTGTGTTTTTAATAGTATTTTAATTTATTATCCTTTTTAATGATAGGCTAGGGGACACCCTTGCATATTTCACGTGCCAATCCCATCATTCGCTGCGCTGATGACACCTCGGCCTTCGGCCTTGGCAAATAACTTTTTATTGTATGTATTAGTAATTAAACTGTATTAAGTAAAATTATATTACTTAAATTCATTAACAGTAGCTCACTCATTGAACTTGATTTGCATTTTATTTACTCGTAGTATAGTATTTATAAACAACGAATGTTATTACTAAGCCTATTTCAATAGTAATACTAAATGTTTTCATTTTATTTAACGGCTGATGATGACATACACGCAGACAGACATGTATTCGCTCTTTTATAATATTTTACTCTGCTGCTCTCTATGTATGATCTATCAACTTATTTGGATCATTTGTTTTTGTCACTAGCTGGTCAATTAAAATTAATCTCCATAAAAATAACATTGCAGTTTTGACGCGGTGTAGGCCAAAAACCTATGGGAATTTAAAAAATCTAGCCCTGATATGAGTTAGAAAACAAAATTATCTTTAGAATAAAAAGGATAAAAAGGATCATCTAAATCAGTCGAGTAATAAGTTTAGAAAGGGAGTGAACTAAAAATGACCCGATTGTTTTAATATATAGTAATTATATTACAATTGGTTTTATTCACTGTATACAAGTTATATTATGATATATTACGAAAAATTTACGAAAACTATTCAATAGAAACAATAAAAAAATAAGATGTATTCTAGTGAAACCGATACCTACATTGATAAGAATGGTTAACAGTGTGCTGTTCAAGTATACTGTCTATATTAATTATTTATACCTTTACAATTATTTACTTTCTACGAACTACACATTTTTAATAAGTATTATAAAGTAAAATTTTGCAACTAAAACATTTTGAGACTTGTGTCGCCGATAACGATATTAAAACAAAAAATATTTTTAAGTTTTAAAGAATATAAATCTTATATGAACGAAAAACATTAAATAAATATTATTTACTTAAAAAACTTATTCCCCAATAAAAAAGTTATTGCAATAAATGAAAATGAATACACAAAAAATCATTTTATAGCTGTAAAATCAAGCTAAAGGACCATAATACATGGTTACAAGAAAAGTCGAAAGTCAACACTGGAAGAATCGATGTTTGAAGAAAGATTAATGACCACGTCTGATATAATCAAAGAATATTTGAAAAAAACGAAAAGAGGCAAAAAGGCAATGCATACAAAATAATAATTATCATTTAACATCGTAAAGTTGATTAAAAGTTAAAATAAATCTAAGGACAATATTAATATGGCACGACGTTACTATTTAAACAGTATAACAAGATTTTGTATACGTACGAGTCCAGTAAAATCCAATAGTTTATAGTTTTACCAAACTGTTAAAAGAGCCAGTGGTCGAGTGGTCTTAGGCTTTGTACGTATGTGAGTTAGATATGGCACAAATTCAAATCTTGGCATCGACTGTTAGTTTTTATCATAATATTATTCACTGTACCCTACTGATTCTCTCCCTGAGTCTGTAAGATAAGTTCCCGCACATATCAATAATCTATCTATGGGGGTAGAGTAAGGTTAACAAAAATCAGTCAAATTATTTTATTGTAAAATAGTTATTTACAATTTAATTGCTTTATTTCATAAACAAAATACTAAATCCTCCCACGTAAGTCCTCCGTACCTCTACCGATACAGTTCAGGGGGGTGGTTGGGGGAGGGGGTGCTGTGTATATTTACATACTGCCAAGCACGTCTCAGCCCCACCAAACAAGTTGATGTGTTTGCCTTTGTCGAGACCGCCTGTTGAGCTACTTGGCTTGCAAGTACAAACTGACACATCAAGAAGGACTGAATTCAATTTGCCATTTTTTCACTATAGAACGGGGAAATATATGTTTATTTTTATTTCTCTTTGACAACCAATAATTTGTATTACAATGTAAGCGAGATATGATATCTCTGAAGCAGTTACAATAAGAGGAAAACATTTATTTATATCCATTAGAAATATATTATATTCTTGTCAATTAGCTTGAAGTCAGACTAATACTACGTGGTTTGGATCCCACTTAAAATTTTTAGTTCCTTTAGTTGCTTTGGCTACCCGGCTATTAATAAATGGTCATTTCTGAGAGCCGAACTCAGTAACAAGACTACATAGCTCATCATATACATCCTAAATTAAGTAATCATTCACATTTCACTTAAAATATACACAAGCTATGTTTTAATATAAAATCTGAATAGTAATGATATAAGAAAAATTGCGTAAATTAGAATTGTAAAACAATGTTCTTTATTCTCTTAAATGTTAATTTTTTAAACTAGCTAATAATTTCTTTACCACCATGTAACGTTAGTATAATAATTAAATACTAAAACACTGAAATGGAATATAAGTAGGTCAGTTAAAGTGTTATAAGATATACATAAGCATAAATTATGTATTGTTTGATTTATTAATATTTCGACAGTCTGACTATTGTTGGTAGCTAGGTTGGTTAAAGCCCAGCTTCATAATTTGAGGGTTCTAAGTTCGATGAGAATTATAACAACGTTTGAAAGGGATCAGCTGATCAACACCGTATTCTCATTCATCATTGCGATAGTCACTTAGTTTGTTACAATGACTAAATTCATTTCTACTCATTTTAAATTCACAACCGCTTATATATTGACAATTGGCGTCTTAAAAATAAATGAACAAATCAGTAAAATTCTTTAAACATTCTGAATATTTATTTACAAAATAAACTAATAATGAATTAATAATGAAAAATAAAAATGTATATATATTTCTTTCATGATGTTTGTTGAGGGAGACAAAGGTAGTTGGACATTTGCCATCATTACGTGAAAAATAACAATCACGACGTTTCGATTTGGTAAAACCCAAACCTTTTTCAAGTGCTAAAAACTAAATTACATCTACACAAACATGTTATAAAACTACGTTCTTAAACTAATAAACTTATCTACTTTAATAATTATCTACATTTTAACCTAGATCCTAGAATGGAGTACAACAAAATGTACTTCTACTAAATATAAAAAAATATTAACAGGGTTAAATTAATATAGCCAAATAGGCGCTGTCAAGGTCACGATATCAACGAAAAATGTAAAACACAATAAAATTAATATTCAAATCAGACTGAAATAAGATTACATTAACTAATCATAAATATATGGTACCTGAAAAACACAATTAATTTAAAATAACATTCAACACGCAAAAAAAATTATATATATATATATATATATATATATATATATATATATATATATATATATAATGTATGGCTCGGAGGGACTGAGGCTACTATTAAAATTACGTTTTAACCTGAAAAGACAACAATTATTAGGAATAAAACAATACCATAATCAAATATTACAAAAATGATGAAGTCTTACGACCCGCAGTGACGATGGCGTCTAGACGTCCCAGGTACGAAGTGAGGATGATACAATCCAAATGCAGTGTCTACGAAGTTCCCTCCAAGGTGATAAAACACGGGGACTAGACAAACATACACACTACACTTCACAACAACCATACACAGACTGACGAGGTCAGGGACGTACGCTCCGAGATCGCCAAAATGATGTTTGTGTGGAACAGCAGCTAAAATTAAACTCCTCCAAAATAAGTTCGAGTAATGTTTTAGCCCCAATCTCTTTACTATACAGTTCGGGTATGCTATGATTGTTTTATGTAAAACGTGCGAAAGGTAAATTTAATTTACAAAGTTAGTATTTTCGACCTTCTAGACTAAATCAAAATAATGCTTTTAAATGTACAATTATATATACAAAATATAATTTTTATAATATATATTAAATTTTAAAAATTATTCTTTGTAAACATAAATTACTAACTGTCGTTTTCAGCATTTAAATTCTCAAAATAAAAAAAATAACGAGTAAAAAAGCTTACTTCAAAGAAAAACTACTCAATAAAGTTGATATATTGTAAAATATATATTGACGTTTGAGATAAACTACAGTTTTAATGAATTTGACATAAAAACAAATGATACTTGTGACAACAAAAACAATTTGTCTCGCAATATTTGACAAATAATAATATTCTGGGGTAGCCAGACAGTTGTGGGGGAGGGGGGACTGTGACATGTGTCTTTACCGGCCTTGTTTATACGGACATGTATCATTATCGTTCTGAGTGGCGCACAGACGTACTGTACGTTCTCATGTCAGATCACAAGTGTTCACGTAGGGACAGCTGTATTTTATTAATCATTTCCAAAACAGCTAGTCTCGTTTTTTATTAATTCTAAGAACACTTATAAAACTTACCTATGTTGATAAAATTAGCTTAAATTTAAATGTTGTCTACTGAAAATTATTTACTGCTAAAACTAACTCTAATATATTTTTAAAATGACTGCTTATACTGTGTGAAAGTATATATAACTAATATTTAAAAGTATTTCATAGAACACTCAAATTTACAACTGAACATAGCAATTATATATTTAAAAAACATTTTCTTTTTATTTTAGCTGTTCAATAACGACTAGCTTTGACAACAGGACTGGTTTCTTTTATATTTCTGTAATTTTATATGGATAATAAGATGCAATTTAGTGACAGCACAATTATACAATGTTTGTTAAGATACAACAACAATAATAAGCTTTATTACATGATAATAGAGTAGGAATATATGCATATATATAATGTAGGACTATTCTATTTTTGATTATGCGAAAACTACTAATTTTATTCATATTTTGCAACCATTTTATATGAATCTAAATAACATATTTTATTGATTATCTGATGTTTCAATAGCGATAAGATATAATTTCCATAATATGACAAACATATAGTAAATAGTACAGATTAGTTTATGATATCACATCAACGTAAACACTTAATTTTTTGAGAATCAAGAAGTTTAAATTCAAATGTCTAAAGATAAGAACAGTACTACGTGGTTCGGTTTCCACCTAAAGCTGTAGGTCCCTTATTTGTCCTGGCTATTGGGTTATAAATAAATGGATATTTAAAAGTAATAGTCATCTTAGTTACTAACAATTACTAGACTTTTTCATCTACACTCATCACACTCTTCACCCATATCAGTGTCTGCCAATAAATAATTATACAGTAAAGGGTGACATAATATTACCAGGAGATCGTTAATAGAACAAGTCAACTTGCCAGAACATACTCTTAGTTTGGCAAGTTATTGCTGCTCTATGTATTTCCATAGAGTATAAAGCCCCGGGCTGCAACTGTCCGGGTCACGTAACCGTCCAGAATGTATTTGGGATTATCTCGCCCCATGCACCAAAATTAACATTTTCACGTCCTTAAAGATAAGCGTTTTCGTAACATATGGACTTCGATTATTTGTGAAGCTCATTTTGTGGTAGTTGTAAGCAATATTTTGGAAATTACACCTTACCATAATGAGATGCCAGTCTCATCCTTGACAAGTGTTCTTATAAATTAGTGTAGTTAAACATCAGTTTCATGTTTCTGTGAATCCCTCTGGTCTTAGGATGGTAAACGTAATACATCTACACCCCATACTTATAGTGTAATAAATTGGGTCGTGTGACGTTCATTTGTATTGTATGATATTTTGTAACTCAATTGTGATTTTCTAATATTATAAAATAATTTGTCGTTTGTAATAAAATGAAATAAATCGTTAACATTAAAGAATTTTGAATTTTTAATTGTAACATTAAGTGTTCGTCCAGTTCAAATAAGGTTGGGGACCAATGGTTCAGTTCAAACAAGGGACGCAAGGTTGGGACAAATGTTTGCTGCATGTTCACCTAAAAGATTTTCTATAATTAAAAATATACGTAAGGAAATAAGAAGAAAGAAAATAATAAAGTAAATGAAAGAAAATACTTTAAAACGACTACAGGCACATGACTTTGTAATTAGTTGAATTAATGAATAACCGACATGAGCCTTTAGTACTATTTTCAAAACCAAGTCAAGGCAAAAAAAAAAAAAAAAAAGAAAAAAGAGGGGTCAATTTCTAAAGACCATAGTGAACTCCTCACTGGCAGTTATATGGAGATTTCGACTTATAAACATCTATATACATTTATAGTGGTAATGTCTACGTTTATCCTTGTGTGTATTTGAGGGAGTCAGGGAGGGACTGACAACAGTGTAAGCTGGAGAAATACTACTCGACACATAACTCGACATATATTCAGTGCATTATTAGATGTAACCTCTATGGCTAAGGTAAATAATATCTTATTTGTTGCTTCTCGAATCGAGGAAAACAATTTGGAAGGGGGTGGAGTAACTTGTTACTGTTACTGAACAGGTAGCTCGTGAGATTTTGAGAACGGACGGAATGGTGATACACGAAAAGGGTCTGTCTTAAGGATTTTTATTTTGTTCCTTAATTAGTGAATCTTGAACAATATGTAAGGCAAGGATTTTATATGGGTGACGTACAGTGCCTACGTAAATTTTATGTTCCTAAAGACATATAATGCTTACCGTACCTTTATGAACTTAGATTATAAATGTTTTCTATTTAAACTTTAATAAATGGGGGAAGTAAATTTCTTGAACTAAAATCGTAGGATAATTAACGTAAATTTTCTTTAAAGGGAGTTTTTGGCTAATTTGGCCTCACCAACCTCGGTTTATAGTTAAGACAAATTACTTAATTTTACTTAATTACTTAACTATTCAGGTTAATGTTCAATATATTTTAAAGAAGCGTGTACAATACATATAAGTGTGTTTACCCTGGTGCCAATTTTCTTTTTACCTCACAACCGATTTTGATGTGGAGTGTTACTCTATATAAACTATATATATTTAATCATGTTCTTCAATTCTTTAATAATAAATTATTTCCAAAAGCCTCAATATAAGTGAGCGTAACATTTTTACTGACACGTGTTCGGCATCTTGAATCATTTTCTTTGTTTAAAGCGTTTCAACTTAATTACACTCTGGATTAAGAAAAGAACAATTAAGTGATTTGAAATGAGGTAGAAATACGTGTTTCAAATATACAATTGTTTACATATATCATGTAATAATGTTGTAAACTTTCATTTCTAAATTGTACTGTTGATTTTTCAAAAGAAATATGATTTTTTGTTTTAAATTTGCTATCTTGTATCAAGAATCAATTTACAACTGTCAAAACTTGATTATAAACTTAAAAAGAATATAGTTCAAGTTAGTAGCAAGTAGTGCATGCTAGTCATGCTCTATTGTAGATAATGCCACAATTATCGCTAATGAAGACAAGCTGTGTGAGATAGACAGTGACATGTGTGTTATGTCCATTGTCAACTAACACGGGTATAGCTGGTGAGGGGTGGTAATTGAGGGTGTTCAACACGCACAATGGCGAGAGTAATAAAGAATTTAATTACAGGGTGTTTCTTTTAATACGCAGCCCTATTTACATCTACAGAAAGTTAATGTTTATGATAATTAGAATTTCATAGGTTGGTAGCCCTGTTTCTTCTTCTTCAATGGCTATCAGCTGATTTACATTGTGGCATTGTTGTTCACTTTATTTGGGTTTCGTGCAATGTCATTACGTTCAGGTTAGAAACACGCTTTTGAGCTCAACTTAATAAATGCTTAGAAAATGTTGTATAAATGCTAATGATGGTTTATTAGAACTTAAACCCTAAACAACAAATCATTAAAATTATATAAATAGTAGTCATAAAGTTAATAATAATAAAATGCGTTGTAGATACTACACATTACTACATTAATAATAATAAAATGTGTTTAGTTTGTCATTTTTAATTCAAATAATGGGTTGTGTTTTAAAAGAAACACACTGTACTACTACGACTTACAGTGGGGATTTTTTTTACTTTTACATTGTTTTTGTTTTTATTTTCTAGGTAATTCAATATCCAGCCGAGAAGTGGAACAATAACATGGTAAACTTCGTCATTCATAGAATGAAGGATCAGTTACACGTGTGAATCAAGCTGTAGGAGGCAGTCTTGTAAAATGGATGATTAACAAAGATTTGAGTAACTAGGCTTTTAGTCTGTGACGTGTCCAACCTTCAAGAACAGCTTTCCAATCGGAATCACTAGAACAACACATGAATTCATGTTTAGTTCAAATTAGCCAAATAGTCTTACTAACGATATGAAACCTGAGAAGGAGCTTGAAGAATAAACTTAGCTTATTTTTGATTGAGGAAATTACTGAAAAAGTTTAATTTAAGATTTTAAAATAAAATAAAAATGTTTTGCTGCCTGTTAAATTTAATAAAAACCCTTTAGTAGTGTGAAGTGAAACATTTTAAATTTGTATGATAGTCTTGAATTTTTTGTGGAAAGTAAATTTCTTATCAAAAAGTGTTATGATAAAAGAACAATAATATATCAAAATAATTAATCGATATCGTCATTGAGATAGTAAATAAAACATTCAGAATGAACAACTGTTATACGTCTGATACACCAACCCCTCAAACTTAGAAGTATTGCTCTAAGATATTGAAACATTCTTTAATTCAAGATTTGGTTTTTGAATGTTGCGTTGTTGAAATGTTTGAGGTTTAAAGTTGGTACAAACAAAATACGAGTTTTCTGCGTATTTGTATGGTCAATTTCGGCCATCGCTCGTGTTGGGGATAGAAATATGTGTCGATGGAATGAGACAATGTCAATACGTTTGTTTATTTATAAGTAAGTTACCGATAGTAGGTGGTGGTCTGCTAGAAGTGTTGATGCAAATTTTTATACTAATAACACATTTAATACTAATGTAGATAGATCCTTATAAACTAGTGAATTTACATCACAGTATGGAATTCGAACTTCATAGTGTTGGCTGATTTTCAGCCTGATATTGGCTGAAAATCTCTAACCCTGGACAACATACCGATCGTGGCCACCATCTAACGCAGGTACAATTATTCACACTGATAGCAACCATTGAGTGGTTTTAAGATGGCCGAGAACTGAACATATCACCTACAACATATCTATAAAACGTTGCACACTTTACTACACAGCCATCTATCTGTATTTTATGGTACGAGTGATTATGTTCTATGATATTTGTCCTTGTCTGATTATTATCACATCGCTGTCTGATGACAATAAGCTGAGGCGATTGGTCACACCTAATCAATCGTAATTGTAGGAGATTGCCAGACGGGGAACTGGCCTTCAGAGAGGATTGTTGTATTAGAGAGGCTGACACTTTCATATCACTAACAGAAAACGTCATATAGCTGATTGGAATTGAACATATAGATATGAAGCAAGCGACTCCGTTAAGTAACCTAACATTGTGACTGATCACAGAGAGAATGACGCATAGATCACTTTCATGTGGCCACAGCTAAGACCTGTAATTGGATTTAAACTAATGCATTTATTTATAAATCCGGAGTAATAAATAATACAATCATCCTTCATAGTTTGGAGGGGAAAGGGGGAGAGACTGACAATAGTGCTGGACCTGCCATCCCACACGGTGATCTGTAGACTTAACGGATCTTTTCCGTTATACGTATACCACTATTTAATGTCGGATCTTTTCCGTTATGTGTCAGCAATCCCAAAATATTTCCATATACATCGCGCCGCGGCAGTTATGGTTAGGTTAGGTTAGCATAGCCTATTGTAGAATGTTTTTACAAATTACAGGTTCATTCTACAATATAATAACCTAACCTAACCATAACTGCCGCGGCGCGATGTATATGGGCGGCCTCGATGTATTGGGATTCTAAAGGTTGAAAATGAGGAAAACATGTTTTAAATCAATAAATTGAATACCGTGTTCCATTATTTATACCAAACAATGGTTAAAATGTATTATTCAATATATTTAAATAGTGGTATACGTATAACGAAAAAGATCCGACTTAACTACTTGACACCCCAATTTCCTTTTTCGCCACTCACTTAGCACACTATTGGATACGACCTCTGTTTTATCTGTGAAAATATAAAATATTATTAAAAAAAACCTAAAAGACACTGGGATTATGTCAACAAACTTAAGTTTTCTATAAATTCAGAGTCATCCAACGAAAACCTGAAGAAGTTCGTCGATGAACTAAAATGAGTTGGTTCATCTGAAAGGAAATAGTGTGCATTTACCAAATATATTATACATTCATAAAGGTTGAGAAAATGCAGACAAAAAGCTTTAGCACTTGACATTTCCAGAGAAAAGGGTTGAGATAAACGAGAGAGGAGACATCTGAAGACAGATCCTGATTAAAAGTAATGTTCACAGTAGTTCTGGTGTTCTCAAGGGTCGCATTTTGTTCGAATTTGGTTTAAAGAGGAGTGACTTTAGTAGGGAGAGGGAGATGATCCAGGGAACATTTTACCCACAATGCCCATTTAATGAAAACTAACATGAGGAAGTGACTGTTAGTTGCCATTATGGATCATAAGTACACAGAGTAACGAATTAAGAATTAAGAAACTATTTACTCTGAGGAAGGTTAACGTGATTTTTTTGAAATCGAACACCAAATTATTTGTAATTTTACATATATTTTGTAATAGGTATTATGTTGATGTAAATTTTAAATTTCTATAAAAATAAATAAAACTATTTATTTACTCCTAAGAAAACCTAGTACTATACGAAGGGATTTTCACGCTTTGTGTATTTACTATATTTTTGGTTATCTGAAAGTTTATAAAGTTTAATATAATACTGAAAATATACGTATTTGTTAAATGATTCTTAAGTATTTGGATGCTTTTTGGTTTTGTATGTTTTTGCTATTCAACACTTTTTTTGCAAATGTAATGACAACACTCGGAAATTATCAAATTCGTATTATTATAAACCAATGAAGAATGGAGCTTTCTGTAAACAGTTGTAAATACTGATCAAGAATGGACCATTGGCATACAAAACTAAGACTTGTATTGAGCGAGGATTTATTATTATTTTATTGGTGTAATTTTAATTTTGATTGTAATGCGTTCTGAAAGCGTAAATAAAATAATTCACATATAAATTGCCTTAGTAAAGAATTTAGGGTATATCAGAAAATGGATTCATTCCAAAGAAAGCAAGAAGTCAGTGTTCTAACATGCTATAAAACCTCTTATGTTGAGAATGAAAGTGAAACTACTAGAGTATTAAGTCCTTAGTTACATTTAGTGTCAGAAATCTGTGTTAGTCAACGGAATAAGGAGCCTCCAAGGTCCTAAGGAATGTAAAGTGAACCAACTTTCTCAAGTATACTGCCAACATGCTGAAAAACATTTTACAGAACAGACTTAACAATTTATCTGATTCCAGGTTGATATGACATTTGTATGTTCGCATTAAATCTGCGTAAATATTGTTTTTTATTTAATTATGATAAATTTATTACTATTATTATAATTATAGAATTAAATAAATATAAATGGTTTTAATTATTAAAAGTGTTCATGAATTTGTAATTGGACAACAATTATTGTAAACAGACATGATTCAGGACAATGGCTATTATACTCCCGTGCGTTAGGCGTGATGTGAATACTTAACCTCAAGTGGATGAGGGACGAACTGTACCCTCATCGAATATTTATATCGATTGGTTGAACCTACACACTTACCACTTAGTGTTGTGTCGCAACGTCACGGACAACTATATCATGTGCAGCCATTCGAGTGGATACTTTGACATGTGGTAATCGACTCCACCATTCTCTGTTATTGTGAAATAAACTAACCGGAATTTTTAATTTAAATGAATAACTCCTTTCTCTTGTTCAGTCTGTCTAAACACATCTTTGCAGCTTACCTCTGTTTGTAAACACACAAAAGAAGAAAAAAGGGGTAACAACTGGATCTTTTTGTTACTTCACTTTCAATACCTTTTTTCCCATTAATTAACTACCTCTTGATAAATATTCAATTGCTCTAAAAACTAATCCCCAATCATTTTTACGTCCTCTGTAGTATTTTTTATTCGCTAGGAATCCAATATCGCTGGCCTCATCACGGAGTGTGCATTCGGCGGTAAGTCAATCATTGTATTTACCAGTTTGGGATCAACTTTAGTAGCCACCTAACCTAACCGTAATTGTGGTAAAAAAATTAGTGGTAATGAAGTAACGGAAAAAGTAGTGGTAGTGAACTAACGGAAAAGGTCCAAAAACTTTAACAAAAGTAAGAAATTGTTGCCCAGGTAATATAACAAATAGTATAGTTACACAACTCAGAAACTTGTAAATATGTTTCAAAATGTAATAGAGTGGAAGTAAGAAATGTCATTTACGAGAAACATTAAGGTGGAAACATGTTACATAATTAGGGTTACTCTTGTTGAAGAATTACTTATTGCTTACAGCAAAGAAGAATATGTGTTATTGTGACAGTTATATTTCTTCGGCAACCTTGTTTTGTATTTTATTTAATACTTTATTGTAAACATTTACTCAACATATATAAATAATAATAATAATAGTAATGTATTGTTACTAACAAATAGATATCAAAGCAAATTATTAATAATTTTTTAAATTTAATTTTATTATTATTATTATTATTATTATTATTATTGAAGTAGTAGTAAACATTAATATTTCTCTATTTCTAAAACTGAATTCGTACGTATTTTAAAATATTGATCTCTAGTACAGATAACGAACGCTACCCGAAATACTTGACTTTCTACCTGAGCACAACAAAGAAAACATGTTGAGTTACAAATACGCATGGATTAAATACTATGAATAAATATGGAACGTTAATCAGTCCCTAACGCAGTGCTGTAATCCAGCTACTTGAGGACAAAAACTTATGGAGATTGGAGGTGACAGGTTTTTTGTTCCATCCTCCTTCTACTGACATCCATGGCGAACGCTCAATATTTGCCATCGGTGTTGATATAACTTGATAAGTCTAGGGTGTCTCTGTACGGTGGTACTGTCCGGATATTATGTCAAGAAGATAACCAAGTGTCAGGATTGTCAGTTAGCTAAAAATCAGACTAGTTCTGCGTAGTTTGGATTCCACATGAAACTATAGGTCTCTTAATTTACCTGTATATTGGGATATTAATAAATAATTGTTTCTAAGGAATAGTTGACTGTAGTTCGTATCTAGGAGTACATTTGTTCGCAACTCTCATCACACTCATTCAAACATAATATTCTTCTATGATTCGACGATTAACGGCGTTTTATTATTGTTTTTATGTTATTGTTTTTATCAAATTAACGCAATGATATTAAATAGTGTTAATTGTAATACATTTTATTACACTTGACGAAATATTTATTGTTTTTTTTTAAATTCAATTATGCATCATATATACTTTACAGTTTTTAAAGTTTTTTTTTCTTTGACTTAACTCATCAGTCCACATGTGCCTGTATGCCTGTTTGTGAAATTTATTCAACTAGTGAAGTACCGATTAGCTCAGTTTGGGATTCGAACCTTGGACATTGCCCTTCGCAGTCTCCAGCTCAAAGCCGTAACCACTGAGCTCACAAAGATACAAAAATTATAAGCTATCATAATATGTATTAAGATTCATAAAAAAACAAACAAAAAACAAACAAAAATCAGGTACCGGTATTGTCATGCAATTACAATAATGCAAATTAATATTGAATGCATATGCAAATGAGAAATTCAAGTAACTGCATTACCTCACGGATGCTGGATTGCACTTACTTTTTTTGGCACTGAATCGTTAAATGCTTGAATTTCTTTCTCAACCAAAATTCTGCTTTATTCTATAATCCAGTCTCATACCAGTCTGCCTTAAGAAGGGTCAAAGTCTCATACTATCAACGTGTGTTTTATAACATTCTAAAACCCTGAGACCTAGTTATCAATATTCTGTTTCAAAACATCATAGAAGTCCAGAGATTTTGAAAATATCAGTACCCGTTGATTTAGTGTTTTATCTACCACTAATACAGGTGCTTTCTCCCAAAAGCCCTCTTTCAACAAAACATATAAGTTATTATAATATTTTAGAGTACAGTTATAAACAGAACATGGCCTAAGTTTTGTACATACAGAGTTTAGTGTTTCTAATAATAGTGAAATCACAATAAATTAATAAATGATTATATTATTAATTTAGTTGCTGTTATGTACAATAACTGTTGCTATGGATTTTAAAAGCAATTATAAAAATTACTATGCTAGTTATTGATCAATATATAATTAAAAAAATGAATATTGAATTTGTGTTAATAAAGATAAAGTTGGTGACAAAATATACTGAATATTTAACAGTATTTGAGGAAATGATTTTATCTGTAAAAACACGTACTTTTACTCATAATCACAAATGGAAAATATTTTACTATAACATTCTCAGTTTACTCAAATAGTTGTTTCATTATCAGATTAACAATAATACTTTTTAAATTTGTTAACTTATTTCATAACAGTACTTAATTATTACAATATAATGTTATTCATAATTTTTTCCAAACAACAATCCATTCCAGCTGTTTGTATTGTGTACAAGAGGGGAAGCAGCTATATTGTTCGTCTTAAACCAAGGCAAGTTATATAGTCAATAACTCCATAACTGGACGGCCTAAATATGCATAGCTCAGAGCGAATTGTTGGAGAACTGGATTAAAGTTCGGACAACTTGACCTGTTCTACATAAACCCTGGTCACAAGAAACTAAGCAAATGGTCTTCAGGGAACTGACAGGAGAATGGAACTGGGAAGTAATACACAAAGTTTGTGAGCCATAAAAGCGATAGGAAGACTTTTGTGATTTGACTATTGTGAATTTTGATTTTATATGTTTTATGCGTATGAAGTTGGATGTTTTGTTTAAAAAAAGTACGATGTACAGACAAGGGAAAGTTAACAGGTTAGCTAAAGTAAACATGCCTCTGAGGGATTGGGATTTTTAAAAACTCAGAATAACCCTTAAAACGAAAGACCCGCTTAGTACCAGTGGATTCAGCACTCCATATTGGAATGCTGCATACCATATGAGGATAAATACAACCATGGTAAGCCGCTAATTGGATATCTCTATTAGCATAATAAGAGAGTCTACGAAGAACAAAAATACCACTGCTTATTTTCCTACATACCTTATCAATGTGACGGTAATACTTTAAGTTGTAGTCAATCAACAGACCTAAAAAGTTAGCAAATTCAGAAGATTTTATTTTAGAATCACCTATAAATATATGACAATTTACGTAATTGTCATTATTTTTGCGTCGCTTTAGGTGAAAGAGAATATGCACTTTTAGAAACATTATAAGATATAATGTATGTTTCAATTGTCAATGAATGAAAAAACCAAAATCTCAAAAAGTATAAAATTGTAATTAATATTTTTCTTAATGCTGTATGGCTATATTGTATAGATTTTAATAGTTACATAACATTCACGTATGTCAAGTAAGAAAGTTGATTTAAAGGCAGTTCTCTTTTTATGATTTAAGTGCGTATTATAACGGCCTTCAGCACTATTTTAGCACTTAAAATTAAAGCACTCATATTAAGTAGTTATTATAAATAAATATACAGTTAATAGTGTTACTAAAAATCCACTAATAACGTTCATTCAGTATTTGCCTCCCCTAGTGAACTGTCACTGTTAAGCACTTTTACTGTCACAAGTGAACGCCCTTCCTAGGCAGAAGACTTACTAGTCGGCTAGATTGTGTTTCTTTATAAGACGCCCCTGCAATCCAGAAGGATCTGGACACACAATATAGAATGTCTGATAAAATGTGTTACTTTCATGTAGAGGCCAATCTGCCAAAATAGAGGGAAATTACCTCACCATCTAGAGGCTTTTGGATTGGCCACGCAACTTGAAATGACCTGTCGACCCCTCTGCAAAGAGAGAGAGATAGGGAGAGGGAGAGGGTGAGGGAGAAGGAGAGGGGTAGGGGGATGGAGAGAGGGAGGGGAGAGAGAGAGAGAGGGAGAGAGAGAGAGAGCGAGAGAGAGGGAGAGAGAGGGAGAGGGGGAGAGAGGGAGAGGGAGAGAGAGAGAGGGAGAGAGGGGAGAGAGAGAGGGGAGAGAGGGGGAGAGGGAGAGAGGGAGAGAGAGAGGGAGAGAGAGAGAGAGAGAGAGAGAGAGAGAGAGAGAGAGAGAGAGAGAGAGAGAGAGAGAGAGAGAGAGAGAGAGAGAGAGAGAGAGAGAGAGAGAGAGAGAGAGAGAGAGAGAGAGAGAGAGAGAGAGAGAGAGAGAGAGAGAGAGAGAGAGAGAGAGAGAGAGAGAGAGAGAGAGAGAGAGAGAGAGAGAGAGAGAGAGAGAGAGAGAGAGAGAGAGAGAGAGAGAGAGAGAGAGAGAGAGAGAGAGAGAGAGAGAGAGAGAGAGAGAGAGAGAGAGAGAGAGAGAGAGAGAGAGAGAGAGAGAGAGAGAGAGAGAGAGAGAGAGAGAGAGAGAGAGAGAGAGAGAGAGAGAGAGAGAGAGAGAGAGAGAGAGAGAGAGAGAGAGAGAGAGAGAGAGAGAGAGAGAGAGAGAGAGAGAGAGAGAGAGAGAGAGAGAGAGAGAGAGAGAGAGAGAGAGAGAGAGAGAGAGAGAGAGAGAGAGAGAGAGAGAGAGAGAGAGAGAGAGAGAGAGAGAGAGAGAGAGAGAGAGAGAGAGAGAGAGAGAGAGAGAGAGAGAGAGAGAGAGAGAGAGAGAGAGAGAGAGAGAGAGAGAGAGAGAGAGAGAGAGAGAGAGAGAGAGAGAGAGAGAGAGAGAGAGAGAGAGAGAGAGAGAGAGAGAGAGAGAGAGAGAGAGAGAGAGATGACATGGTCCACCTAACTATTTACCGTCATAAACATGCAATATAATAACCACATTCAATTTAAATTATTTATAATTCATGTTATATCATTGATTGATAAAAGAATGTTTTATAAATTAAATTGTTTATGTAAATTATCAAGTTAAATGATTTCATAGTTTTGGTTATAAATAATCAATGCATCTTTTGTATAGTTTCCCAACAGAATACATAAATTTTAACCAAACAAAATTATTTTTTATGCTTGTATTTATACAAATATGACAAGAAAAGAACTGAATGGATTAGAAAATAATTGCTTGTAATTTCCACTGTGAGTGTGATTATGTAAACAAAATCTCAATATAGTAGGTAATGTATCCATGTAAGTGTAAACATTGATGATTCCCTACTAGTAGCAGTTCAAGATTACTTCCTTTAACTAAAGATGGTTAAATTTGGATATAACCTTCATAAGACTAACAAGGGACACAATAATTTAATTATTGTGTTTAATTACCATTTCCATATTCAAAGAAGTAACTGGGATTGGTATTTCAACTCTAAATTACCAACCCCTCTCCACTGGTAGTAAAGAAAGTTGATCATCAATCATACAGATATGTCTGTTACTCGCCCTTCAGACATATCGCCACCCTCTGGGTTCTGTCCACACAAATATCCCACTAACTCAATTAAAGTTTGTTCTGGTTGGACGCTGCATCAGTCGTGGTGTATAAGAAGGGCCCCCTTCGGCTATAGTTGAAGCTTTCAGAAAGTTAAACTGTACATGAAAACATTCTGATAAACAGCTTAAGGTATTTTTAACTATGTTTTACTTACTAATATTTAAAAGGGTTCCAGTTATTGTTTATCAATTAATTTCTGAGAATTTTACTATAACACGTTTTGTCATTTTATCTTTATTTAGCTACAAAATAATAATAATAACGTAGCTTACCATTAACACTGTATGAATAATTAGTTTAATTATGAATAATTATAATAAATCATGCATTAAACATTTGATATGCTACTTAAAATAGTTATGAGTGAAAATTCTCGTATTATAATATATATTTACCAAATAGGCTAATATATTATTGTAATATAAGTTTTATAAAAAGATACTACATACTATTCCTATTTCAAGATTTAATTTTAATATATTAGTGTATATTCTGGTCTAGTTTTGTGCTGATGAATAACTACGTCATAAAAATCACTTCAAAACAGTAATTTCCTCATAAGCATAGATATTGGCGGGGATGCACGCGAAGCGTGCAGGGGTGGCCTCTAGTGTACTGAAGTTAATCATCCGGAAAGTTATATCATTCAGTTATTTATACGTATTCATAAATTGTAAAATGTCGAGATACTCAAGAAGGAATTAGCCGACGACATGATCTGTGTACAAAACACGCATTTTCCATCAGCTGACGTGAGACTAAAATGTCTTAATCATTTAAATGTTGGGTGTTTATATCCTGTGAACTCGTTGATGTTTTAATTACCTAATAACATATTAACCTGATTCTGTAAAATAGTAATGAGACGAGGCGAGTACAAAGTACTCGCTGGACTCGAGTCCAGCAAGTACTCGTATGTTCTCGAGTCCAATTCACACCAGACTCGAGTCAGAATGAGTGGACTCGGACGGGCACGATGCTATTGCATAAAGACAATCGTAAAGGGTTAACTCGGTGGTACTGCCTTCATCTATCGAGTACGAGACCGAGTCAAACCAAGCTGTGTGATTGGCTTAGGTTTTTGTAGGCTAGCCAATCAACAATCACATCTTGGACTCGGTCCGAAATCTCCCGACTATTGACGAAGTATCACGAATATGGAATCGGAGGTTTAAGACGTTTTTAGGTTATGGTTATTTGTTTAGGCTTTCATTTATTAATTAATTTTGTATTGTAAAATCTAAATTGGTTAACTGTTATGTTTGTTTTATAAATGGTTAGTACATTTAAAAACAATAAATTACTATCACAATCTAAATTGGTTACTTACATTTTCTCGATCCATTTTTAAAACTGCTGGCTAGAGGGTTACAAGTAACCTTATTATTATACTATTGTAAGTTTAAAATTAAGTAAAATGTCGTGTAATTTATGGATTGATTACCACACAATTACATATAAAATCAACATCATATGTGGAATCGTTTAAAACAGTTTTATAAAGTTACAAATTTAACTGAATTAAGTTAGGTCTGTACCGTACTCACACTAGAGTTTTAGCTGTGGACTCGGTCTCATGAATCGTTACAGAAACCAAACAAGCGTTCCGAGACTCGATCTCGTCAATTTGTACTCGGACTCGGTCTCTTTTACAGAACTAAAAATGGCGTTCCAGAGTCAGAGTCAGTGATAAGCTCACTACCCCTCAGCCACGACGAGGACACCGAGTTCGAGTACTATGTACTCGAGACCAATACTCGAGTTAGGTGTGTACTCGAGTACGATTGACTCGAGTCGCTCTAGTACTCTACTCATCTTATCACTACTATAAAGTAAGGCATGCATTTATACATACGTTATATATGATCAAATTCCTCCCTTTCCCTTCAAACTCAAAATGTTTTGTATAAAAATCTATTCACATAATGTAATTAAATATCTAACCTAACCTAACCTAACCTGCCTAACCTAATCTAACTTGACTTAACCTAACCTACCCTATCATATCCTACCCTAACCTAACTTTACTTAACCTAACCTACCCTATCATATCCTACCCTATCATATCCTACCCTAACCTAACTTTACTTAACCTAACCTACCCTACATCATATCCTGTATCATATCCTACCCTATCCTATCCTATTCCCACCCTAACATAACTGTACTTATAATTACCTAGCCTGACCTAACCTAAACTTAAGCATCACATTCATACTCTAGCAATCATATAAGAATATGGCACTGCTGATACTTAGAGCAGTTTTTCCTTCCATATAGCTGAATACCTAAGTTATTTAGGTATATATTGATATAAAAAATAGTTTGAGTTTAGGGACCAGCTGAAGGAATTTTACCTTACGATTTTAACTAGTAAATGGGGCTTTCTTGTAAATACGTATAAAACAAAAAACACCTCATTGAACTTTTATTTTACGCGAAATTTATTAATTTTCAGCTTGATTAAAATTATTCATATTGTAACTAGCCCGGTGAAATTAAAATTACTTAATGAACTATGTAAACATGTATATGGACTAAAACACTTCTCATATTAGAACTTAACCCTATTAATAAATAATACGTTTCACGCAAAACGTTCTTCAAATTTATTAATAGGATAACGATGATGTTGATTACTTTAACTATAAGTAAGTTGTGCAGTAGTGAAATAAGTGACAAGAAATCATGTTAGTGATACTCTTAGTAAGAAAATTATTCAATACAAACTAACTAAAAATGTGTAAAAATGTTTAGTAAGAGATATTTTATATATTTAACAATACATACCATTTTGATTTTCATGCTCGGGTCAGAATATAAAATACAAAAGTTTAAGTAATACTATATTTATGGCAGTTTAGAAACTATTTAATGCATTTGTTATCGTTAAGAAATCGTAAATTAACTTTGTTAATTATTTTAAAATGTATATGTTTGATAGTCCTATGAATAAAGAACTCTCCCCTTTATTTATTTTGACGACAATGCAGAGATGTCCTTATTTATAAGAGAACCAATGTAAACGCTTCTTCAGCTCAGTATTTCTTCAAGAAGTACCTCGCCGTTTAAAAGCACTAAAAGAGTTGCCCCAAAGATCCACTATGGCCAAATCATGACGTATGGACTACGTTAAGCCCTCTCTAACATTCAACTTACAATATATGTCCCAATTACATCTTAACTCTTATCGTGTCTCTTATGTCTTCAGGAAAACCAGCTACTCACTTTTGTTCTTCTCAAAGAAAAATACTTGTATAATAACACCACTGACAATGGGCATAGCTACATTTAACAATTTATTATTTAGTTTTTATAAAATCGTGAAAGAAGAGCAGGAAGAAGGAATCATTTAGGAAGATGATTTGTTATTTTCCCATCTTCTTAACCATTTTATGACTGGCTGGTTCTCAGACAATTGGGCGTAAATTAAAGGTACTAAAACATTATTATACTTAATATTTTTTATGATTTATAAATTTTATTTGTGTTGTGAACTATTGCTCTTCAAATAAAATATTCATCCTAATGGAACACTTTCGTATTCTTCAATTTGAACTATTTTATAAACGTAACATGCTTAGATGACGTCGAGAAAATTAATTATATTAAAAGAGAAACAGCAAAAGTAAGTGCAGTAAAATTGTTTATATATAAATGGCAGTCAGTGGTGTGTTGAGGTGCCACCACAAAGAAACTAATGTTTGATATATTCACATTATGTATCTAAGATGAACAAATAACATAACTTTTGAGGTCTTTGGGAAGTAGTAGCATTTCTTTTTGTGCGAACCAGTGGTCAAGTGGTGCAAAGTGCCAGTACTTACTTGAGCATGTTAGATATAGCGCAGGTTGGAATCTAGTCCCAGCCTTGAAGTATTTATGAGGTCACCTTGTACTGTACTGTCCCCGCACAGATCATTAGGCTATGGGTAATTAGCAGAGTAAGTTTAGTAAGGAGATCAATCCTTCCTTTAAAAAAATAATAATAATACATAAGAAGACATATCGAGTGTTAAATTTAGATTCCAGAGCTTATTGATTCAATTATCTACATTAAAGTTTCTAAATTATGTTTATAGTTCTAAATTTTCTGTTGATAAACAATCTTGTCGAAACTGGGGATCATTGTTGGTGTAAAAAATACATATAACACGTTTGAATTGTTTGTTTGAGTACAAACAGCTGTACGTTGACTATTTTTAGTCCACTATATTGAGATAACAAAATGTACGAGTATTTAGTTGTATGACAGTTTCCAACCATACATTTAGATTGGTAAGTAGCACTTGGGAATTTTGTAGCTTTTGTTTCATAACAACAACAAAAGTGTGGAACAAGTTTTATATGTAAATGTTTCATACAAAGATTTCGCTTGTTTAATGTTCTGAGCTTATATGTGGGAAGGATGTTTTATATTTTATATATTTATGACAATTGCTATACATTGTTGTAATGTCAATGCAAAATAAACATTTTATTAATTGATATACCTGAGTTAAAGAACTTTATATAGGTACACCTAAACATTTTATGTTGTAAATGGCTATGTTATTTCATTCATTAAAAACAACTTGTTCTTGAGCTAAAAATATATTCAATAATATATTTGTTAAATTAATTTGTAAAAAAAATTGACTTTAAATATTTAAAATATCATAAATTTAGTGTTCAAAATTCTAGTCAAAGCCTGTACTTAAGTGGATATTTTTTAACATTTGGATCAACCTGTAACTCGATATAGTTAACTCGCCAGGTCCTATGGGCCTCTAGACGTGAGCTTAAACTTCATCCAACAAGTGAAGCATCGATCCATAGCTCAGTTGGGTATTCACGACATAAACGTGACACCCCACTGGTCACTGCCCCTCCCCGTACTGGGAACTCGTCATATTCCCTCATGATATAAATGGCTGGTTTATTTTAATCATCCAAAATAGTCAAATAGGAAGGGAGGAAGTCCGGAGGATGGAGGCCATGGAGGTTGGTAGAAGAATTTTATAAAAACGTTTGTTTATGTATTTTGGCCAAAAAAAGTAATTTATAATTGAGAATGGATCGCCAAGGATCAATTTGCTAAAGGTAGAGTGCTCCCAAGCTAATAGAGAAGAAAGGAAGAGAGCTTGCATCCAATAGTGGTCTCAATCATTATTAAATTATAGAAACTTGGATTTTCGAGTAGTTAGTTCTCTGTACGCATGGCGGGGCTAGCATCGTTGTCAGTCCCTCCCCTTATTCTCCCCGAGTACTGAAAGATAAACGTATTAATAATAAATATAATTCTATATAGATTAATATCTTAATACCGGCATTGCGTCCGTCTGTGACGTCCGATACTGCTAGAGGAGTCTGGGGTGTACATATTCGGTGGTAATCAGTGTACGGATGTTGTGTAGGGGAGTATCAGGCTTGTCAGTTAGCTGACAATTAGACCAAAACTACGTGGTTCGGATTGCACGCAAAGCTAGGTCCCTTGGTTGCCCTGGCTATTGGACTATTAATAAATTGCCAATCGAACTCAGTTAGTAACCAGACTATACTCATCCACACTCATCCTACACTCATATCATCATTCATATTCACCTTAAAATACGCATATCGTTGTGTCGGCGTCTCATATGTAAGAATGTAAAAATTAGTGGTAACTGCTACTGAGGCGTTTACCTTAAGAAAGTGACCTCGGTTATTTTTATCTCTGTGCAAACACCCAATGTTTAGTGGGTTTACCAAACCGTTATGCCTGTCATAAAATAAACAGTTTCAGTATGATTTAGGCTATTTGTAATGCCTTCTCTTGCAACTATTGACGTAAAACCTCTGTAAGCTAACCTTGATAAAGTTCCGTTTCATTTTCAGCTCATTACGAATTCCCTTTCCAAGAGTGCCACTTAAGTAAACTCTGCTTGAGTGCGTTACAACTTGAGAGGTGAATAATTGATATTCGCAGTCCCCTGGAAGTTGATTCGTCAGTTCACTACAACTTGCCTCTTTCGAGTGTTTCTGCAATAATGTTATAGTAACATATTTACGCAGTCAGCTGGTTATTATTTTCGATAAAATTGAATTAAAACACACTGTGTTCTAAGGAGGAGCCCTTAATCAATTCATTATCATAACTAAATACAAGCAAAAAGGTTTCCTTTTTCAATTTTCTCAGGTACTAGTTTTTGTTCATATGTTTTGTTTGACAGTATCAATATACATGTGGCAATCCATATTTTACTTCGCAAATAATGTATTTTGTTTGGTAATGTGATGAAAATATTTAAGAACATTCAATAATGCCAAAAGTAAAGTAATTAAAATTAAGAAATTCAAATTGAAATTATTGTGTAGTCTTCATGATATTTTTTTTACATAAAGTGAAAACTAAAAGTAAAAAAAAAAAAATTGTTGCCGATATTTTTAAAATACGTCTTTTGAACTCGAATCAATAAAACTATACATAAGATGCATAACAATTATTTTTACCAAGATTCTGATCGTTACTATATGATGGATTGTACATAATTGACTAACCGATTGATCAAGGACAAGTAAACGTCATCGACTAAAGAAACAATCGATATCTTAGTCGATAACTCTGCACATTCTAAGGACATTGTTTCCTAAGAAATCATGAGCGTTCATGAGCTAAATGACAAAGAAACCTTTAAACAGGCCCCATATTTGTGCGGGACTGTTTACCTCTGGCTATGTACATTCAGGTAAATCTTAAGGGTCTAGAGGCCTTACTACGCACTACGGGAAATTTACAGATTTATATTTCCAATACACATTACTTAAAATTTGACATTAAACCTCTATTATTTACAGTAATTAATTTCACTGATCAATACAATAATAAACAAAAACTGAAAGCACACTTCCACCACTGGGACTGACTGACTCATCGGCTGAGGAGTGCCTTTAGATAAGGTATCAATGTAAGTCTAGAAGGTACCGGAGCTGTCGAGATGTTTCTGGAAGGGGGATCTAGGTCCTTCTGAGTGCTAATTCTGGAAAGTTCTGGCTTCACCTACCGGCACATAATGATAAATGCCATTATATCACTTTCTACAAGTAACTGGAGTGGCCCAGGGACGGGCCACAATTACATAGGTGGTGTTCAAGTAATTGACGTGATAACTATATTGTATTGTATAGAAATATTGTATAGATATTATAAATGAATGTATATCAGGAAAATAAATCATTATTTATACTTTAAAGGTCAAACAAATCTTACCAGCCACTCACATACTACACTTACTTATTTGTTGATGTTTATTTGTTCTCCTTACTAATTATCACATTTGGTATCACTATAATTCCGTTAATATGCCGTTCCCACGGTATAGACATTACCAGTAACGAGTGTGGAAAGTGAGGTTAGAAATAATTGTTAACACAGAAAGGGCGGCAAACAACAAAGGTGTACATTAGCAGTTTTGGTATAATTGTCACCCACAGGGTAAGAGGAATATGTATTTACATAACTATTGTGGAGACAGGGGTATTTCTGTGATTGTAACCACAGTGCCACCACAATGGATGCTACTCCATTTCTAAACCATGTAAATTATCCCATTTTACCGAGTAGAACAATAACCGTAGGTTGTGGTGCCGACATTGGGCAATACAGTAGCGTGTCGTAAGTGAAGCTGGAGTTAATGTAACTAAATAAATGTAAAATATACTTCATAATTAAATTGTTATTCTTTGTTACTACTCATTATTCATCTCTAAGACGCCGATAATAGAGATATGGGCGAATATGAGGGGCGAATGAGTGTAGATGAATGAGTGCAGTCATTGATCCGGCACTGACTACCACCCAACATGGACACCCCATATTTCTAAGGTAGTGTCCACGCCGATAGCAACCATTGATCGGATGCTGTGTCAGTATTAAGGGGAGCGAGTTTATAATATATCGCCTACAATCTCAACAGCATATTGTCCCCAAGTAGCTGGGTTACAGCACTGCGCAATCACTGCCACTAGTGTTCTTCGTAAAGTCTCTTAAAACGCTGTCATTTTCTGGTTAAATTGTGTTATACTTTTCATGGAAATTTTAGCCTATTATAGGTAATTTTAATACTAGTCTCTTAATGTCACGTCTAGTTTAGACCAAGTACACTCGGCTGTCTTAGTAATCGGGAGGGGGGCATATTTTGACGTAACATACTAAAGCTAATAGATGCAGGATTCGACTTGATGAATAATTAGCTATATATATCCGAATGAAAAATATTCGACAAAATTAATCGATATTTGGTTAAGTTCGATTATAAATCGATTTAATACAATCGAATAAAAATATTCATAACATCTTATATTTTTATGTTGTTTATTATATTTTTACTATGATTATTTTTGTTGTTATTTAAATAATATTTGTTTGTAACAAAATTTATATATTTCGATTAAAAGACGGTATCTTTCATAAAATTAACATCATGTTTATAACTAACAGGCCTACTTGGTGTATTGTTGAACGTAGGTTTGAGGGAAGGAAGGAAAGTCACAGTGATTGGATTACGCGAGCGGAAATGATGTTCGCGTGAGTTTAGGATCGAAAAGATCGATTTGATGAGCCGTGGATACATCGAGGAGTTTCAACTCACGTTGATGGTTGGGCCAAAATTACATCAGCCATGTTTGTTACTTTCATTGGTAGTAAGAGGACATAATTCCACCATCCCCTATGGGCAAATTGTCACCTGTGACCCCTTGATGCAATTCCCTTTTTGGAAATTCCAGTTATTCTAATAAGTTTGTGGTATTGCCTAAAGTAATACATTATTTTTTTGCTTTTTTTCTTAAGGAAAACTATCAAATTTTAATTTAATTTATATGTTTTAATACAGTTATAAAAACCATTTAACTACATCTGCTTTACATATTACTATAACATTTATGAATGTGGGTTTCTTTATAAACATTCACTTCACATAATGATATTATTACATGAAAAATACTGAAAAAAATACATGAAAAAAACTGTAAGTTTAAAAGCTGGAACTGACAGAGCATGAAACTATAAACTAAATAACAATATTATAGTTCAAACAAAAAGAAATAAAAGCAATAAATAAATCAGTTAATATCCTACACTGTCACACATGATGGAGACATCATCATTGTCCTGTCAGATGGCGCTGATTGGAATCTAGACTGGATTGGAATGTTCACCGTGTACTGTACAGGTTCTCCCTCGAACGACCCTTTCTATTGGAATAAGTTCCCCGTATAGGGGTCATTAGTCTTTGAGAAATAGGTAGAATAAAGGTAAAAAGAAGATCAGCCTATTCTTAAGGAAATATCAAACATACATTTACTCTTTAGTTATACACATATTTTGTTCACTGTGCCTCAATTTCGCGTACCACACTATCTTTTACATCACATTATTTATATGCACTATTTACTTCAATTCACTCTACCACGTTTTGTACTACCAAATTTGGCTACTATATATACTAGACTGATTTTAGTAAACGTTCGTTAACTCATGAAAAATGGACAACTAGCAACTCTCCTAACACATGTTATGAGTAGTAATACAATTCTTAATTAATTGCGTCTAATAATTAATAAAAAGGAGTATATCTTTACTCCATACATTTATTAAGTAACTTAAATAATATAAATTTATGGGATAAATAATAAAAATAGAGATTATGTAGTAAACTGAATTTGAATTATAGAACTCATTAGTTTTCGTAACAAATTATATGATTAGAACATTTTACAAATATGGTTATTTTTAGTTACATAGAACCGACCTTTAACGATACTGTGACTAACCTTTAACGATCGCAGTACTATTGATTAATAAGTAAATCAGGATAAATTCAGTGTTGTGTTTGCTATAAGACATTTCTGTTGGACCCTCCGAGTAGGAAGTACAAAGTTCAAGTAAGCAGCACTTCTGTACAAAACTAAGTCAAGGTGGTTTATCATTGTTGTACAGAACACTGTCCCGGAAACACAACTTACCCTGTCATGCATAAATCCTAACTGCAAGAAACTGCTAAGCAAATAATGCCTGTCGGGGATTGGACCCATCTTTCATCAGAGTGTAATGAGTTAGGGAACTTTAAAAACAACCCTGTAAATGTCAATAAGCCATTTATTTTTATCATATGTTATCTAAAAGTAACCATTTAATGTTATTATATCTTTTTGTCGGTGTATATGATAACAAAGCCAAAAACGCAAAAAGGATAAAAATGTACCATTGAAAATGATAATAATTATAATCCTTATAAGAAAGTTTATCAACTTTATAAATATATGTTGTATTTCCTTCATTTCTAAATAAAACATGATATAAAACATTCGATAGTAAAATCAGTACATAGAAAAATTACCGAATATATAGAATCAGTTTCCTTTTATTTACTATTTTATAACAAGTTAATAAATCTTTGAAGTAAACAAATTAATTATCATGATGTAAATGTTACATAAACAAATTAAAACTAAAACCTGGTATAACAAATGTTGTACAACGTTTTTTACCGGGTGCTAAATCTATATCTTCTATTTGTTTTCATTTATTATTTCAAAATAAAATAAATTATAGTAAAATAGAAGAATAGAATAATTTATTATTGCATGAAAATTTACAGTAAATGTAACGCAATCGTCAGACTTGAATCAATAAATTTAAATGTTGATTACAATTAAAGCAGCCATTCATACAGAATTCCACATTCATAAATACATTTTCGCTCATACATTCTTCACATTCACACCATAGGTTTACGTTCCTCCAACTTCCAGTGTAAAACTGCCGAATTAATGGTCTCCCATTTGAGGGATGGGAAATCTCCAACGGAGTAAAATGCCTTGGAAATGAGAAACCTTTTTTAAAAAAATGATAAACAGGTTAAAAAAATGTACTTTATAATAACATAAAAATATGTGTTAAGTATCTATATGGTAAGATAAGTATATATTTGCCATAAAATATGTGTTATGGTTATCTGTTTTAGGTTAGTTATCCCATTGTAAGTGACCCTTTCCACTAGTATATTTGAAATTATGTTTTAATATTTGTATACTTCAGTTGCAGGGTATATGACTAATAATGTACGAAGAGCCAAAGGATTGTGGAACATATCAAAGTAAAAACTTTTCACTATTCATTATTCATTACTAAGACGTCGATCGTACATATATGGCCGAATATGAGGAGCGAATGAGTGTGATGAGTCCCTTAGAAAGAGCTATTTATTTATACTAATAGCAAGGGAAACTTAAGGACCCACAGCTTTACGTGGAACCTGAACCACAAACTAAACTTTATATTTAGTTTTGTTGATATTGATTCAATTGTACAATACAGAGAAAAGAAACTTAATATGTTTCAGTATATAAATAATGCATGATTTACTAATTAAATATGATTTGTAGTAGAGTATGGAAAAGTGACTAAACCTCTTGTTGCCCCCTTACCCCTAGTTAAAAGTCTTCCAACAGCCGTCACATAAATATATGGAATGATCCCTTCAATGCGCTGGCCCGCACCTTCACTTGACAACCCTCCAGTGTTTGACCATTAACTCAATTAAAGTTTGGCCGTTACGGGGTAGTGGCTGTATTAATCTTCCCTGCAAGAAACACCCTGTTTGGGATTAACAGCAAAAACCTTTTACGGTCTGGCTTCAGTCTGAAGTTAGTTATTTATACTAATAGTAATGTAACCCAGCTACTTGTGGAACAAGTGTTGTGAAGATTGTAGGTGACAGGTTCTACGCTCAGCCCTCTTAATACCAACATGGCGTCCGCTCAATGGTTGCCATCGACGTGGACACTACTAGAGAAAGTACGGAGTGTCTTTGCTGGTTGGTAGTCAGGGTCCGGGTGTTGTCTAAAGATGAGAACTGAGTATCAGGCTTGTGAGTTAAATGAAAATCAGACCCATACTACGTGATTCGGATTCCACGTAAATATGTAGGTCCTTTAGTCGCCCTAGCTATTGGACTATTAATGAGCTAAGTTGAACTCAGTTAGTAACGAGGCCATCCTACACTCAAGTAATCATTTATATTTGCCTTAAAATACGCATTAAACGGTGTCGGAATCTCAAATCTGAATAATCTAAATGTGTTAAAGATAAAAAAGAAAACTGCAAATTTAGATTGTAAAGGACATATTTAGTAAAAAAAATGAATTTAAAAAGTTAAATCGTAATTAAAACTAAAATTGCTGTTATTTATACTATCTGAGCAAATTATTTTTGGAAAAAATAAGAGATCAGTACTATGAACTTTGCAATGAAGCTGGGATCAGTATATATTTTTTGTAGGCACATGAAAGGGAACAGCTTGATTGGTTGTAGTGTTGTTCTATGGTATTTGATTGGCATTTGAGTAGTTATAGTATCAGTATAGTTATTTTAGTTTAAGTAAAACATAAATAACATTAAAGTAAATAAAAAGATAACATTTTAAGTTTAACCACGCTGCAGAGAGTTATCTACTTCACCTGGTTTTTGATTGACTGACTGTGTTTAAATATTGTTTTAAAGTTATATTTTTTGTGCTAACCATCATTTACTTGATGAGATGGCTAGAATTCCGTTGTTTGAATATTGTATTTTTGTTATTTTATGAAATAAAATATTATTCTATTCTATTCTATTCTCTTACTCTCTGAACGGTCCTTACGAATTCTTTTATTTATCAAACTGTATGCCCATTCTTTCTAATGTCCTTCGATATCCTTGATTTTTGTTTCTCATTAAGCTGTTCTCAAATATTTTCAAATATTTTACCAAGAAGGTGTAATTAGGGTTAGTCTTCCCCGTGAGCTGGATGGGAAGTAAAGCGTACTTAGAGACACTTAGTTCACTTTAGTCTTGTTTGAAGTTTTCTTGTTAATAATTAATTATTTTCAAAGATTGCTAATTTATTACCAATACTTTCAATCATTCATGTGAATACGGGCCTTTTATGATGTTTTTGGAATCTGAGAACGGATTGCATTATCAGGTGAAAAACTATTCTAAATCATAACGATAAAACTTAAAACATCTTACCATCAATGGAGTGCGCAATATTAAAGGAATAATATATGAAAGAAAAATGTATTCCTCAAATTATCAATAATGTGAATTATGTAACAACTAGTTATAGCAATTTAGTAAATGATTGTTAGCTCAAATACGAAAATAACAACAAGTAAATATTTGTAGCAGTATGTATCATTAGTAATATAATATATACTAACAAAGGCAGATTTCTGATTCATGTATATCAGTGGAATCTGCACTTATCCTAGCTAATATTTACAGAATTAATGTTAAATTGGCTAAATTGTATTATTTGGAATACCATTTATTTGGAATAAAAATAAAACTGAAAATAAGGATGTATAAATTAATTATTTTCCAAGTTACATATAATTAAAGTATAATTCTTGATAGAAATAATATGAAAATGGCTGATTACTTAAACAAGAATTGATTTCTAACTTTCTCTTTTTTATTAGAAGATAGACGTAAAAGATTGATATCAGTGCTTGTGTGCCTATTAATTACTGACAATTGTTAATAAATTAATACATAAATAAATACATTTATTTATGTATTAATTTAATACATAAATAAATGTATTTATTTATTATTATTTAATAATAATAATAAATAAATACATTTATTATTATTATTATTATTATTATTAAAAGATAGATACATAGAGTATAACATGACACATTAACTATTGACAAGGTAGAGTTACATGTAATACAACCTACATACGTTTGATTACAAATGAACTTATAAATTACAAAACAAAACCACCGTTGGTTATTTATTTTTGTTTTACAAAGGATAATTTTTTGACATAGTTTTAATATTTACTATAATTAGATGATGGGAAAATAAATACACATGGCCATTTTCAATCTTACTTGCCCCTTAGTTTGAATTTTCAATCTTTTATAGAAAGCAATATATTATAGCTATTAAATAGAAATATATGAAATATATTTTAACTTATTATTTTAGAAAAACACAATGTACCAATATACATAAACGTGTGTTAATTAATCTTTTACACTTTAAACCAGCACTATAAGGATGTATGTAACCTAACTACTAGGAGGCCTAGTGCTGTGAAGAGTGTTCTCTACCGACCAGGCATCCCCTTAATGATTACCATTCACGTGGGACTCAACAATAGAAATCTGTGTTGGGGAGTGGCTTGGGTTCTCAAGTAGTCCTGAAAGAGAAATGAGTGGTAGGCTTGTCAGTTTATGAATAGTTAAACCAACACTCTGTGGTTCGGGTTCCATATGAGCTGCAAGTCTCTTAATCGCTCATATTATTGGGATAATAACAAATAGCCTTTATAAAAGTTGGTCAGCCCTAGTGACAAAGGGGCATATATTATATGAGCCTATATCTTGACAAATAGTGTTCTGATGTAGACAATTTAAACAATATGAATAAAAAACAATAAGATAATAACCGGTTTACTTTATAAATTACTTCATAAACATCAAACTCAGACCATTATTTCCTTTAACTAACAGAAAAATATATTTTATCGACAAGGAAATAAAATCCAACCAATATTTCTTACATAAGTCAGAATGACGTATTATTAGACTTTCCCTGTTTCAATGAGTATATTACAGTTCGCAAGAGAAAGGCGAACGTACTATCGTATCGTGAGGTCGGTCTTCGCCCTTAATATGCGGAGGAATTCGATAATTTGATTAACAATTGATATCCTACCCCCTCCACTTTTCTTATTAATCAAACTCGCAGCGTTGTGGTCAGTTAACTACTACAGTACAATGTACAACACATTTATGAATTAACATTTTACTTAATAAAGCCAATTCAGTTTTTTAATGTTAAACGTACACTGTGAATATGTGGTGAATAAATAAATACATAAAAAATACATAAATATTTCAGGTGAGAAAAACAGAAACATAAGGTAAACCTAATCCGTAGATTTTAATCAGCAATGAATATTTTTACCTTAGTTTTTCTAGGCTATTAGAATATTTTTTCTGTAGGGTCTTTATTTATTTTAACCGGAATAGACAATTAAGGGTAATAGCATTGCTTTTATAAGCGCGCGCGCGCGCACGCACACGCGCGCACACACACACACACACACACACACACACACACACACACACACACACACACACACACACACACACACACACACACACACACACACACACACACACACACGCACGCACGCACGCACGCACGCACGCACGCACGCACGCACGCACGCACGCACGCACGCACGCACGCGCGCGCGCGCGCACACACACACACACACACACACACACACACACACACACACACACACACACACACACACACACACACACACACACACACACACACACACACACACACACACACACACACACACACACACACACAGATTTCTCATCCAGTCTTAAAGGTGTCTCAAATATCAGCTGTTTTGTGGTCCATTATGGAGCACTAGTGTAGTCTCATACAAGTGTAATGCATTTTAACCAGCTGTGGTTGCAGTTATCATTAACTAACAAAATTACTGGAACAAATATTCCTATTACATGAGTTATCTATTTGTAAATTAGAAATTTAACCAAGGTTAATAGGCAACCTATAATAGGCCTAATTCATATTTTAATCACCAGGAATCAGAACAGCTGATATCTATTAACTGTTATAAAATAAATACACAGGCTGTTATACAGGTATTTATGAATAATCATTATTGCAGCTGATATGAAAAAATATAGTGAATAAGAGGTACAATAACCATTTTTAGTATATATATTTTTGTTATTTATAGCTATACAGTGTTTCTTTTATGGCATTTATACTTTATATATTATACTTTCAAACTTCCATTGTAAGCTTTCTCTCATCTTGTAATGACATTGAACATCACGTGTATGAAGTGGTGTGAAAGGGTCATTACGGTCCGTGTGTGGTGAGGGTGGGTGGGCCATTATGAATGACTATCATCTACAGCGCAACACACTTCAATCACTACCAGCCGACTATTTCACTAAATATCTTATATAACTTCTAGGTCACTAACTCCAACTAGGTACTTATTGATGTTTGTAAGTTTTTTATTGGCATTTGATTGTTTACGAATAATAAGTTTGTTGGATATTTCTATCGTTTCGATAATTTTTGTAAGGAACAACACAACGTTTATTTATCTTCAGGTTACTTTCTATGTTAACCTACATTCAAACACTTTTTGCCTAGTTGAATTTTTTGGTATATTATATTTTGTAATAACTGCGTAGATTAAATTTACGATATTTCATGAAAGCATGGCTGTTTAAACTAAAGAGTGCAAAGTATTCCCCAAGCATGTAGTTTAAAGGTTTTCCTACATGAATATTGTTTTTTAGGATTTTAAAATAACAGTAATACATACTCAGGTAGTAAGTAAAATAGCAGCAATACATGCTCAGGTAATAATTAAAATAGCAGTAATACATGCTCAGGCATTAAGTAAAATAGCAGTAATACATGCTCAGGTAGTAAGTAAAATAGCAGTAATACATGCTCTGGTAATAATTAAAATAGCAGTAATACATGCTCAAGTTGTAAGTAAAATAGCAGCAATACATGCTCAGGTAGTAAGTAAAAATAGCAGTAATACATGCTCTGGTAATAATTAAAATAGCAGTAATACATGCTCAAGTTGTAAGTAAAATAGCAGCAATACATGCTCAGGTAGTAAGTAAAATAGCAGTAATACATGCTCTGGTAATAATTAAAATAGCAGTAATACATGCTCAAGTTGTAAGTAAAATAGCAGCAATACATGCTCAGGTAGTAAGTAAAAATAGCAGCAATACATGCTCAGGTAATAATTAAAATAGCAGTAATACATGCTCAGGCATTAAGTAAAATAGCAGCAATACATGCTCAGGTAGTAAGTAAAATAGCAGTAATACATGCTCTGGTAATAATTAAAATAGCAGTAATACATGCTCAAGTTGTAAGTAAAATAGCAGCAATACATGCTCAGGTAGTAAGTAAAAATAGCAGCAATACATGCTCAGGTAATAATTAAAATAGCAGTAATACATGCTCAGGCATTAAGTAAAATAGCAGCAATACATGCTCAGGTAGTAAGTAAAATAGCAGTAATACATGCTCTGGTAATAATTAAAATAGCAGTAATACATGCTCAAGTTGTAAGTAAAATAGCAGCAATACATGCTCAGGTAGTAAGTAAAAATAGCAGCAATACATGCTCAGGTAGTAAGTAAAATAGCAGTAATACATGCTCAGGTAGTAAGTAAAATAGCAGTAATATATGCTCAGGTAGTAAGTAAAATAGCAGTAATATATGCTCAGGTAGTAAGTAAAATAGCAGTAATACATGCTCAGGTAGTAAGTAAAATAGCAGTAATACATGCTCAGGTAGTAAGTAAAATAGCAGTAATACATGCTCAGGTTGTAAGTAAAATAACAGCAATACATGCTCAGGTAGTAAGTAAAATAGCAGTAATATATGCTCAGGTAGTAAGTAAAATAACAGCAATACATGCTCAGGTAGTAAGTAAAATAGCAGTAATATATGCTCAGGTAGTAAGTAAAATAGCAGTAATATATGCTCAGGTAGTAAGTAAAATAGCAGTAATACATGCTCAGGTAGTAAGTAAAATAGCAGTAATACATACTCAGGTAGTAAGTAAAATAGCAGTAATACATACTCAGGTAGTAAGTAAAATAGCAGTAATACATGCTCAGGTAGTAAGTAAAATAGCAGTAATACATGCTCAGGTAGTAAGTAAAATAGCAGTAATACATACTCAGGTAGTAAGTAAAATAGCAGTAATACATGCTCAGGTAGTAAGTAAAATAGCAGTAATACATACTCAGGTAGTAAGTAAAATCCGAAGACGACAGGAGTTTTATTTGTGCCTTTTGAAAAGTTATGTTTCTTAAAAAACTTACAGCAATAGAAATCTCCATGAAATTTACCAATCGGAATACAATATTAGTATTCTTATATATAGTACGTGAAGCCATTTTTTGTCAACGCAACTCATTCTTAACGTCTTAACTAATTTAAACGGTCAGGTGTCAAAATATTTACCTCCGTTCATATATGTGCAATTAGGTCTTAGTTGTTCACTTTTTTCACCCTGAATGGCACGGGAAGCCCTCAAATTACGTTTTTCGGCCATAAGAATAACATTGGGAGAGATTTAAATTAGTTAAAAAGTAACAGCTCTAAAATTTTACTTATACATTTTTTTTAATATAAAAGGGTTTTTAGTAATATTGAGGAGGTTAAACCATATGTTAAAGGAGGTTATCTTTCATATGTTAAACCAGGGAAGTTTGTAAGTATTGTTTTATTCACACTCGACTGTAGGGCTTCGCTCCACTGGACTTGAAAGTTTAAAAGATATTCTAATGTAGTTATTTTATTTATTTATTTAATATTCAACTGTTAAACAAAAACAAATTAAATGGACACGTTTGAAATAGGATAAGTAATATCATTTGGTTTTTATATTAATAAATAGATAGCGACGCAAGTAATATCAGTGATATTGAATAAATTTAATATTGTGATTTTACGAGATACTGTTTACATACTAATATTAACAGTGCAGGGGTATCCACTAGTAATATATTATTATTGTGCTAAGTTTGGTTCTTATTTATAAGAAATTAGGAGTTAGTATTTTAATCGGGAAAGTTAGACAACACTAGCATTAAGATTATTATTGAAACGACTTTATATTCACTGTCGACAGTAAGTGGCTGACACAATCGTGATCCGAATTCATTCTTCAATGTCGGTATCAGCACCGAAGACGCAGTAATTGGAGATTACGACTGTGGATATTGTATGGGGATCATTCAGAAGTAATAGCCCGTAATGAGCGCCGGGAAATATCTCCATTGAATCGACATTTTTAAGCGGGAGGGTAAAGGAAGTTCCTTATTCACAAATTAAATGTACATCTCTCCGCTCGTGTATTCTTGCTGCTTTCAATTCTAAACGAAGGTTTCTAAGAACGGATTCAAGAACTGTCTTACTCTAATTTGAGGTTTTTCTTTTTTTAAATACTAGAGGAGGAAAACTGTTCCACCACTTTGATTGACGATTTATTAATGCTTTACATATATCTATATATATATATATATATATATATATATATATATATATATATATATATATATATATATATATGTTTAGTGAATTGAAATAAAAGAAAAAAACGTTTAAGCACACATAATTATATAAACATTTTTCTTATTAAGCTGGTGATGAGTTTGATTGAATGATCATATGAAACGTAGCGTGTAACAAGTTGTATTTTTCTCAGCATTGTCGAGTGGTGCACGAACCGTTAGCACTCGTATCCTGATCTATCAACATATATTATGGATTTATTCATTATTAAGACGCCGATCGTAGAGATATGGGCGAATATAAGGGGAAAATGAGTGTGATGAGTGTAGATGAACGAGTGTAGTAATTGCTACTAACTAAGGTCGACTAATCCACAGAAAGACCTATTTATTAATAGCCCAATAGCCATGACAACTAAGAGACCTTTACTTTAAATCCAAAACACATATTGTTCATCTGATTTTCAGCTAACTGACAAGCATGACTAGCTTCTTCCTTACACAGCATCTTAATCTTGACTACCAGATATTTCTTATTCTTACTACTTAGACTAAATGTTGAATACTTAAAGTGTTTAACACCACAAAATACATTTTATTTATTTAAATATACTATACAAAACACAATTTTAATTGCATATAGGCTTTTTGTAATGGCCATTTAACAACTAGAATTAAAAGCCTTGATTTGAGCCTAATATTGATCATGAAGTAAAATATGCTCACTTTTGGTTTTAATTAATTTATTAACCAGATTTCATTATTCATAAGAAACTATGATTCAGAAAGATAACAAACCTTTTTAAAATTAACCTTTAGTTTAAAATTTTGTTTTTGTGGCTTTGAATGATAGGCGAGAAAAATATGATATGATTTATTATTTATTGAATTATTTCACATACTTAATAATTTGTTTAGTATAATTGTGTTTGTAAATTTTAGGATTTAAAAGTGGTTTCTTGTTGTTTTTGTTTTTTGTTGATTCTAAAGTTTTTATTGAGTTGTTTTGTTGTATATATATCATAGTCCAATGTTACATTTATCCCATTGTTTGTTTTGTTATTTATTTAAAATTTTTATAATTATTGTTATCTAATTTCTTGTTGTATTGTTTTTGACTTAAGGAAGTTCCCCCCCTCCCCCCCCCCCAAAAAAGTACTATGATATACATGTGTAAAAATATGTTTCACATGTAATTGTATCACCATAATTGTAAACAAATTATAGTTTTTCTCTCAATTAGTCTTGAGCTAGAGAGATAAATATAAAATGCTTGTACAAATTGTAATTTTTCGCAAGTAATAAATATATTTGAATTTAATTGAATTGAATTGAACCATGATAATAAAATTCAATGATGCATAACTCTAACGGATATATAATTTTTAACAAGTCAGAAATAAAGCTTCATTGTGAAGGATACATTACTTTATAATATACCGTCAACCTGAATTTGATTAAAAAAAATTACTTTAGTTCCATTCAGGCAGGTAAAAATTTAAGATTTTTTGTTTTATAATATTTTATGTATAAGTGTCTACTAGACTCGCCTACTTTTAATAAAGGATGCTGTTTTTAAAAGTTGACGTTTTTCTTAAAGGATTGGTTAAATCAGCTAAGACAAACATAGCGGTTAGCATGCATTAGCCAGAGGTGCGGCGTGTTTGCACTTTCTTCCTGTCATAGTGGTGAAAGTCAGATCCTATTGCTCAAGGTCTCATCCTGTTGTGATAATGTGGGTAAAAAGGATGCAGATTAAACTAAATAATGTTTACAAATAATTGTTTAATTTTTCGTCTCTGTCCCGAAGAATATTTTTGGAGATTCTATAAAACATGTTTGAGGCTATCCTTTTGTCGAACCTTCATTTTCTTTTTCGAAGTGTAATGGGAGAAACACTACACTGGCAATGAAAGTATTCCTTGGACAAACTCTAGTACTTACGCAAGTCGACAACTAACAAAAACTATGATTCTATTAAAGGTTTCAAGTAGTGGAGTATTGGCTTTTGTTAAGGGGGTTCCACTTCATGAAAAACGCTAAAATCATGGATTTCCGCTTCAATAATTTGGTCCGTAATAATAATTACATCAAAACAGTTTAAGTGTCATGTTATGGGTTTGAGACTAGTTTTTTTTATTGGAAATTCTCATAGGGTTGAGTATGTAAAGCTTAAAATATCACTTTTGACGACTTTAAATTAAGAATCTCATAGTATCTGCATACAACAGATTCATTTTACAGCTCGCATTAAACAGAAGCTCATTAAGTTCCACTTTCTTTGCGAGTTGGCAACACAATTACGGTTTCATTTCTCAGTAGAGAAGTTCATTATAACTAAATCCATTGATATTAGCTTATATTAAAAAATGGGTTTAATATTAAAAATATTAAGAAAGGACGTTTTATTTTATATTTACCCCCAAAATATTAACGGAGCAAAAGATACGTTAAATCTACGACTACACCAGCTGCATACATACTGTTATCATCCTTCCTTCGATTATGTTCAATGCCACTGTACGTTTATGAACGGTTGGGAGGCGCAAATATTAAAATATGTTCTTTGAATAATAAATAATAATTAGGGGATGGATTTGAAAATTGCGGAGGTTTGACAATTATATATATTGATAGAGTGCAACCATTTATTTATCCATAAACACACACAGATTTCTCATCGAATGTTAAATTTGTTTTCTTGAATTATCAGCTGTTTTGTGGTCCGTTGTGGAGTGCTAGTGTAGTTCCATGTAAATGTAATGCAGTCTAAACCACCTGTAGTAACAGACCTCAATAACTAAATTACAGGCACAAATATTCCCATTACATGAGATATACATTGTAGGTGTACATAATCAAGGGTACAGCCCAGTTAACATAATGCAACAAATATTTATGGAGAACTATATATTAATCGTTACTGGTTTCTTGAAAATTATGCTCAAGAAATGATTTAGTAGTGGATTATATATGGATTATCAAAATCCAACGTACAGTATGGGTGGACGTGGGTCAATACAACTGTATGTGTATGGCGGCGGTGGGTCAATACAACTGTAGTGTATGGTGGGCGGGTGGGTCAATATCACTTACTGCATCTCAAATAACTGTACTTGTATGGGTGGGACGTGGTCAATACAACTCGAATGTGATGGGTGGGCGGGAGGGTCAATATCACTTCACATGTATCTCAATATAACTGTACTTGTATGGGTGGGCGGGTGGGTCAATACAACTGTATGTGTATGGGTGGGCGGGTGGGTCAATACAACTGTATGTATATGGGTGGGCGGGTAGGTCAATATCACTTCACATGTATCTCAATATAACTGTACTTGTATGGGTGGGCGGGTGGGTCAATATAACTGTACTTGTATGGGTGGGCGGGTGGGTCAATACAACTGTATGTGTATGGGTGGGCGGGAGGGTCAATACAACTGTATGTGTATGGGTGGGCGGGTGGGTCAATACAACTGTATGTATATGGGTGGGCGGGTAGGTCAATATCACTTCACATGTATCTCAATATAACTGTACTTGTATGGGTGGGCGGGTGGGTCAATACAACTGTATGTGTATGGGTGGGCGGGTGGGTCAATACAACTGTATGTATATGGGTGGGCGGGTAGGTCAATATCACTTCACATGTATCTCAATATAACTGTACTTGTATGGGTGGGCGGGTGGGTCAATACAACTGTATGTATATGGGTGGGCGGGTAGGTCAATATCACTTCACATGTATCTCAATATCACTGTACTTGTATGGGTGGGCGGGTGGGTCAATACAACTGTATGTGTATGGGCGGGCGGGTGGGTCAATACAACTGTATGTGTATGGGTGGGCGGGTGGGTCAATATCACTTTACATGCATCTCAATATAACTGTACTTGTATGGGTGGGCGGGTGGGTCAATACAACTGTATGTGTATGGGTGGGCGGGAGGGTCAATATCACTTCACATGTATCTCAATATAACTGTACTTGTATGGGTGGGCGGGTGGGTCAATACAACTGTATGTGTATGGGTGGGCGGGTGGGTCAATACAACTGTATGTATATGGGTGGGCGGGTAGGTCAATATCACTTCACATGTATCTCAATATAACTGTACTTGTATGGGTGGGCGGGTGGGTCAATACAACTGTATTTACTTGTATGGGTGGGCGGGTGGGTCAATACAACTGTATGTGTATGGGTGGGCGGGTGGGTCAATATCACTTCACATGTATCTCAATATAACTGTACTTTTATGGGTGGGCGGGTGGGTCAATACAACTGTATGTATATGGGTGGGCGGGTAGGTCAATATCACTTTACATGCATCTCAATATCACTGTACGTGTATGGGTGGGTGGGTGGGTGGGTCAGTACCACAGTACGTGTATGGGTGGGTGGGTGGGTCAGTACCACAGTACGTGTACAGGTGGGTGGTGGGTGGGTTATTAGTAGTGGATGTCATATACCAAATGTGACTACATCTATTTAACCCCATAGTTTGTGAAATTCATGTCAAATGATATCCCTGAATGAATATAGAATTTTTTCCAAAGCGACTAAAAAAAAAAAAAAAAAAAAAAAACTTAGATCACATTCAATGCTGCATTAAATGGGTGTCGAGTTATATAATCTTGGATTATTGAGTTATAGACTCATGGGGTGTCGAGTAGCTCGTTCTCCTGTGTGCCGGGCCGGTAGAAAGGCCAGATTAATTCAATGATGCACTAAATGGGTGTCGAGTTATATAATCTTGGATTGTCGAGTTATAGACTCATGGGGGAAGGCCAGATTAATTCAATGATGCACTAAATGGGTGTCGAGTTATATAATCTTGGATTGTCGAGTTATAGACTCATGGGGTGTCGAGTAGCTCGTTCTCCTGTGTGCCGGGCTGGTAGAAAGGCCAGATTAATTGCAAGCCCCTCCTTATCCCCCCTCCCCCCAGGTTATGAAGGATAAACCTAGTAACTATTAGGTCCACTATAGATTTAAAAATATGTAAATAAGTACAAAGTGCCACTGAGGCGTTCACTGTGGCCACAATAATGCGTCTTCTGTTTTATTTTTACTCCTTAGGCCTATACATTTTTTGCAAATACATTTACTTCAGTTATGAGTTAATATTCCGAATAAAATCATAACTGAACCTTATTTTAATATGTCATATTATTCACAGATACATCATAACTTTTAAGTACAATAAAGAACTGTTCAAACCAACTTTATCAGTTTCTTCATTTATGAAGAAGAACTAATGAAGAAAAGTGGGAGCGTCCGCAGTTTTCATTAGTCGCGAGGCGTCATAAGCTAGGTGGAAGAGTTATCGCTCTAAGAGACTTGTTGATTTACGCTCGCAGTTTATCGCACTTCTTAGGAATTAATTAAAGTGCGAAAAGAGCAAGGATTTATCTTTGAGTCAGGGAGGAGCATTAAGCCTTTGATAAATAGAGGCTTAATGAAGCGCAGCTTTGGGCCTTTATCGACCCCCCCTATATAGATAACGAGGGTTGTTATGTATTCTTAAAGACTTTATGGGGAGAACATTTCTTAAGGAATTTTGCATTTCATAGTAGGCCTAATCGTTCTTTTTATGTATCATGTTTAGAATTAGTTCAAACATACTCTCATGTTGGATTGTAGTCAAGGTTGGGTTGTTGTGGAGGAAAGAGATCTGAGTGTCAGGTTTGTCAGTTAACTGAAAACCAGACCAACACTACGTGGTTCGGATTCCACGTAAAGCTGTTGGTCCCTTAGTAGCCCTTGATTTTGGGCTATTAATAAATAGCTCTTTCTGAGGAACAGTTGACCTTAGTTAGTAATAATGACTACACTCGTCTATCGACACTCACCCCTCATATTCGCCTATATCCGGCGTCTTGTTAATGAATAATGAATAGAAGATCAATAGGATCATAAATAAAGTCATACTCTCATTTTTGGTAATCTTTGAAAATTATGTTAAATGATGTTCAGTTATCACCAAATAGACACTGCTACAATGGAACTATAAAACATTTTAAATTATTTAAATATATTACTACTATATCCACGCTATAAAAATAATTTTGATTTTGCTTCAATTTATTTTAAATAATTTTTTAATACAGTTAATGTTGTTGCAAAAGATGTATCATTAGCTGAATTGGGTTAATATCAGAAACTTTTTTGTTTGTGGTAGGACTTTCAGCCCAGAGAACGCGATCATTACATGTTTACAGAAAAAACATAAATGTTCAATATTTAGATCAATATTATGTTGGAGACCTAAGAAAAATATAATAGTCAAAGTATAAGTTAAATGTCCCAAATTTTATAATTTTTTTTAAATGTGCTATAAAAGTAAATGAAATTTGACACCTTATGACAGCATTTATGCTTCGTTTTAATATTAAAAAAAATAAAACGAGTAAATTATTAGATTCAGGGTTTAAAAAAAGCTGAAATTCCTGGGCAAATTAAAAAAAAAACTCTTACACCCTCTGCCTCAAAACAAACCCTAAGAACTCTTTCTAAAAAAAAAATAAATAAATAAATTAGAGAGGGGGTTGAACTGAGGAAACACGAACAAAGCCGCCGAGATAGTGTTATCGTATTTTAAAATGAATTATGAGTTATACAATTATTGGAATTTTAATACTTGTTGCATTATTATAGATATAATGATATTATACTATGTTATATTATAACAAATACGAGCTCGTATAACTATTTTGGGATAGGTTAAAAAAATATTCCAAGTGTAATATTGTTTTTTATTCCTGAATTGTCAGAACGAATACGCCCGATTAAACTGACATATGTTTGAAGAGAGGGAAATCGGCGAGTTTATTTTTAAGTGTTAATTTATTAGATTTTTATATTTGAATGAGGTTTTTTATGTGCGTGATTTCCTAAATGTTACATAATATAATCTAATTTAAAATAACCGTACATTAGTACACTTCATTGGTATAAAGGTTTATTAGAATTAAATAATATGAAACTGTGCATTTTAGTAGTTAGGAATCATTTCACCTTTTTAGTTATTTAAAAAAGGAGAAGCTGATCTCCGTTTTAACCCTTATTTGCCCATTTCCTATAAACTGTTAATTTAGCTTGGCACAAATTAAAACAGAGAAAGGGAGAGAACCAGTACAGTACAAGGTGAATATTACTGATAAAAATCAGTCTAGGCTAGTATTTGAACCTGTGCTACCTCTAATCAGGCTCAAAGTCCTGACGACTTAGAACGCTCCCACACCGACTTACCCTATGTACTCGCACTCTTGACCTAAAACATTGATTTAAACCTCATTCAATAGAAGAAGTACAGTCTATTGAGTAAAAGATATACTCATATTGCGTGGGATCACGGAACCTACCTGAATTGAGCTCTATATCAGGTATATGAGTTCTCACACTTGGTACCTGAGGGACAGAGTGTATCGTACGTGGGCAGGGTCAAGGTCACTAGTGCTGGGTGCAGCAGGCATCCGCTTTCTATTCCAACTCCTCATGTTGAAGGGAAGTAGTTCGTAGTGTAGAAGGCAAACAGTCCTGACAGTTCGGCTAGTTGAACTCAATTTTGTTTTATTAAAAATTTTCCCATTGGTTAGTAATACATTTTTTTCTATTGGTGATACCTCTTGATCCTGCAGTTTTTTTTTAGTTTTTCAGCATTCAACGTGTTAATAAGACGCCGATCGTAGGTATATGTATGAATATGAGGGGTGAGTGAGTGTGATGAGTGTAGATGAACGAGTGTTGTCATTATTACTAACTAAGGTCGATTGTTCTTCAAAAAGATATTTTAATTAATAGCCAGATCAACTAAGAGACGTACATATTTAGGTGGAATCCGAACTACATAATATCGGTCTGATGTTCAGCTATTTGACAAGCCTTATGTCACCCTAAATGAACATCCTAGACTTCTCTTGGTAGTGTCCAAGTCGATTGCTACCATTGAGCGGATGCCGTGTTGTATTAAGAGGACTGAGCATAGAATCTATCGCATAGAACCTCCACAAGCCGACTTTTATTGTGACGTTTTTAATGTCAGAAGAATCTATTTTAAATATCAGGTTCTTGACCAATAATATTAATTTATAAAAACTTTATTATTTAATGTTTATGAACCCTGGATATGACTATTTAACAATTTATGGCCATCAATGATAATTTATTGAATTAATAAAATATGATGTCTTTACAATGATAGACGCTAAAGAGTATCGTGCAAGGTGGTAAGCTGTTACCTGTTACGTGTTTCCTTCAGGATAATTGATTGAAGAGTTAACAGTCTGTGCACCGAAAAGTTCGGGGGGGAAGGCAGTTAAGTCTTTTTATAGGACCTTTTTTGATGAACCTTCAGTGATCTTTTCAACTAACGAATGGACTTGTCTCTATATTGTAGAGTGAGTAAATTGCTGTTGGGTATCATAGAGATAAGATCATATTAATTAAAAATAACAAATAGACAACTATCGTATTCGAGGTAACTATAAAGAGTCAGTACATGGAACAGTTCCTCATGAATATTACTTAGTTAGTTAATATGTGATAATACTGTACTTTATATTTAATTATGATACGTTTTAATTACGTCTAGTCAATATTTGTATGTTGTTAACACTTTAAAACAAACGGCTACCAGTGAATATAATATGCTATCTTGCTTCTAGATTTTTCTTAACTTTTTATAAAGGGAAGGCCAATCTACTTTTTAACCCTATCCTCCCGTTCTCCACTGACTATTGATTTGTGCGAGGTACTTTTTCTGACGGTGTCGTGGCGTTAGGGCGACGTGGATTTGGAGCGGCGTGGTCTTGGAGTGACACATTGGCATAAAATCATTTACCAATCACCTCCTAGAAATCGGAGCGGGTCGTTTACTAGAAGGGTGACACCAACTACATGTACCTGACGAGCTTAGTGAATCACACCACTGTCGGGTCGTGAGGTTTATCACTTGCAGCCTGTTATGGGTTTACTCTTACTCTTTAAAAGATATTATTAAACCTTAATATATATTACAATAACAGAGTTATGTGGTTAATTTATATTATTATATTTATCGTCCTTGGTATTTGAATTAACAAATATAAAGGGCAAATAAGCACCACTTTTCGGCCTCAACATATACTTCAGGAGACCCTAAATGGATTTTTACACCAACTTGCACAATATTTTTGCTCGATCACAATACTTTCTCCATGCTATGCATATGGGAGAAAGTAAAAAATAGTAACCATCTACTATTCTGAAGGAAAATGACAAATCTACCAATTCTTTTCAATAGAGGCTAAGTACTCCCTTTTAATTCTTTGCGGAAATTTAAAGGGACCTTATTGATGAGACTAACCTTTGACAATATGTGTTTGTCAAATACCTTTGGCAAATACAATTTATTTGCCAATTCTGTACATATGCCTAGTAATTTATCAACCAAATTATGTTTAACAAAGAAAAGAGATCTTATTAAGGAGAGCAATTATTACTGCCCATAAAATGAGTTGCCCTTGCGACAAAGTATAATAATATTAAAACATTTTTAAATGTATAGTAATGAGTAAAAATATATATTTACGAACTTTCTTGACGCCAATGTCTATGACTTCTTAAGTATTATAGTTGATTGCTGTATACGTCTACCTCTACCTTGTATAATAAGTTAACTATTCAAATTTAGTGCAAATCAAAGTGACGTAAACAAACTTACACACAAACTGTAGTAACAAAACGCTCTTTCAATTGAGTAAGAATTATATTTCAACAACAACGTATTTCAAGGAACTCCTAAAAAGATTAGTTTTACAATACACATATTTCAGAACTGATATATTTCATGAATAAAAGAGTAGACATCTCACAATTAGCCGACCTTCACTGAAGTATAGTCACAGCTAGTTGTAACACTGATCGATTATCTGTCTTAGTATGTTGTGATTTGCATACAATAAATCAAAAGTATATAATGGAATTACTTAAGCCAAATCCAAAGTGATCTTGTCCAGTTTTATTGTAACTGAGATTTTCATTTCTGCGCGATTCTCACATTTCGTTCAGTTTCAAACTAAACATAACATTATGAATCTCGATTCTCCCCAGCTCTCCGAAGTGTTGACTTAACGCTACGTACTCGTTGCGACATGGTAGGAGGGAGCACCGGTACAGTATAAGATGAATATTACTGATAAAAGTTTCCAGTTGAGGTCAGGAGTAGAACCTGTACTATCTCTAACTCAGACTCTACATCCTGTCCTGACTAAAACCTTACTCGACCATAAGCTCTCCCGTTTTCTTGGCTCTGGTGACCGTGTGGGAAATCGTGAAGCCACTGTCAAGTTATTACCAGCCCTTCCAATAACAGCTGTCCTAGTGTTCGTGCACTTTCTCCCCCCAATACGGCTTTAACTCACGAATTACCGGCCACAATCCAGAGTATAATCCCCACTTATTTCTAATGGTTTCTTCTGCCGCCACAATTGGATATGTCTCCATAGCTTTTAGTCATATTGTCTTTTCTCTTAATGGAAATGACATTACATCAGCATTCCGGGCTTTCACAGATTTAATATGATAATTTTGGTTTAGAGCACTATCTGTTTTCTTCTGACTTTGGAGACAATTTCTGACAAAACAGTAGTAAGGTTAGTGTTTTGTAGGAATTCTAGTGTGAGGTGACACCTCTTAGTTTTTAAACATTATCATCGCATTGCACTTAGTGTATTGTCACAGGAATGGAATCATATATTAAGTTTAAAAGGTCTTCTCTTAAGTATATGCATATGGATTTAGATGGTAGTTAAGGGCAGTAAGGTTAGGTTGGACTTGAAGAAGATAAAACTTGTTATTTACTTTTGTAAGGAACTGAACATTTTCTACACTCATCTTAAATCAGACTAAAAAGCTGAAAATATTTTTCTCTATTAACAATTGTCTTATTTAATTCTGACAAAGCTATAATGTAAACCATCACTAAAACTGGTTATCACGTACCGTACTATATTGAATTACAGATTTTTAAAATTATAATATGAAATTCTCTGAAGCAAACAGAGTTTTAATTGGAATAGTAACGTAGTTGAGCCTTTGAAGTCAGTTTCGTAGTAAAAATGGAGGGTCATTATTGTTGATGTACTGAATTTTCTGACTTGACTTTAGCGCACTCATACAGCATGTGCTGGAACTAACGAGGAGGTGGAGAATGTTATGACCAATGGTGAGATAATATAAGCCAGCCACTATCATGACAACACCTTAACGTTGTTGTCACTTAAATGATTTATCTACACCTATCTAATATACTCACCCACCGGTCTTCGTATTCCTTTGTGAATACCTCCGGTCTTAGAAACGTAAACGTGCTTTACCAAAATCGTATACCATACATACAATTTGGTATATTTTATATTAATTATTTGGACGAATATGAGAGGTGAATGACTGAAGTCATTGTTACTAACTAAGGCCGACGTTTTTACAGAGAGTGTCATTTATTATCCAAGAGCATTTGAGTTTTTACGTGGAGTCCACACCACGTAGTGTTGGTCTAATTGTCAGCTAACTGATATGTCTCAGTTTTCTCCCCTACACAACATCCGGACCTGGACTACCATCCAACATGGACACCCCTGACCTTTCTGGTAATGCCCATGCCAATGACAAACATTGATCAATCGCCGTGTTGTTAATTTTTGTCAAAAAAAGAGGACTCAGTAGAGAACTTTTCCAGAACACTTGTTCCTCAGCCAGGGAACATCACTTCGCTACTTGTGTCAAAAATAATGTATTTTAATAAAATACGAGAGCACCTATATTATAATAAATTAGCGTTGTATGACCACTTGTTTTGTATGAAATCCACCTAACCCACAAGTGATACAAGACGAGTCCACTGTCTCCTGGTGTGACGATACACGCCGTCTCACCCACTTGTGAATCAGCTGACCCGACCTTGCCTTCGACTCTCACTTTCACCCACCTTTCTCTGTTCGTTTCCCCAAAATCTGATGGCTAGTGTGACTTTTAATCACAGTGAGTCGTCAGGTTTGTCCGTCAGCCAGTGGTTTCCCTTTGGAATTGGCATTCTGATGGCTGTGAACCTCCTCGTCATGACGTGTAATGATGACGTCTTCAGACGAAAATTACTTCCTCTTCTTCTCCAAGGTGGCAGTATCGTTTGTAAGCAGATGTAAATATAAAACCATCGTGATTCATAGTCGGTCAGATCTATGCAGAATAAGTGCTGTTCAGATACAACTGTAACTGCTTGTGTTAAAAAACTGAAAACAGTATTATCTCAAGTACAATTATTTACACTATTAACTAAGGAAATAATTATACTACATAATTGACTATCTTAGAGTCCTTGCAATATAGTTCGAGTTCCTTATTAATGGCCAGGTGAAATCTGCGGCGTAGGCCTTTATTGCTAGTGTTAAGGAAATGAAGATAACCCCATAACAGGAATTACTCTGTTGCCCACCAAGAAACATCAAGCGTAGCTATTAGTTGGTTGGGTGACCGTCTGAGCGATCTCGTCCTTGCACGCAACCCACCTGCTTAGTTACCGGTGTGGTTCATAAGTCACCAGGTTAAGTGCTAGATATGGCTTCTTACCCCTACTTCACCTGGTAAAATAAGAGATAGCTATATGTGTTTTATATATGAAAGAAAGTAATATTTTTAATGGATTTTTTTTACTTAAAACACTAACTAGGCCCGTACCTAATAAATAACCAATAAATCCTTAAGTGTCGTTGTAAACTAAAAGTGAATTCCCCCACATATTATATGTAGAATATCCCTACGTCATAAACTGTCACCTACTAAAAACAACAATCAGTTTACAGGCCTTTCACCCCAAAAATTTTAAAATTGTGAATTTAAAATTATAGGTTTGTATAATAAAGACATTGGCTCACGTTGTGGTTTTGTATTTTAATTTTTGTAATAATGAAATATGTAGCCTTCAGATTATTCTCACATATGAGATGCGACACAAATTTGTGCATATTTTAAGGGGAATATGAATGATTATGAGTGTGGATGCGTCTGGTTTAACTATGCCCAGAAAGGAGAAATATCCGAATAGCCAGGGCAACTAAGAGATATAAAGCTTTACGTGGAATCCAAACCAAGTAGTATGGGTCTCATTTTCAGCTAATTACAAGCCTGATACTCAGTTATATTCCCTACACAACATCCGTGCATTCACTACCACACAAAACGGACATCATAGACTTATCTTGTTGTGTAAACACCGATATCTACCATTGAACTGACACTATGTCGGTATTAAGAGGACTGAGCACAAAACTAAGTTATATCTCTACGTTAATATTGCTTATTTAAGATGGAAATAATAAACTTTTAATGTAAATAACATATCACACTTATAATAAGAAAATGTAACAGTTCCAACACGAGGTATGTGTTATATAATCCATACACACGTGTAACAGTTGTATGGCGTAACCCTGCGTTTTTGTGTATGAAAGACGTTACACAAAGCACATGTGCTGGGTTGACAAACCACAGACCAAAAACACGAGGCACACATTTCACTAGGCGATTCAATCCATTCTGGTGGGCCAGGAAGTATTCAAATAGGAATGAGACGAATTTCAATTGACCTGTTGTTACAACCGGCAGAGGTTCTTTGCTAGGAGTCCGGCGTCTGCCAGGTCTCCGGTGTGGCGCTTTCACTTTTTAGCTTTGAACCGTATAAATATTTATCATCACACAAGAAAGAAATGGAAAGCAGGAGGAAAGTATAGTCCACATCGTCCTTGATAACATTCCAGGCTGACGGCCACGTGTTGTGAAGGAACCTTTCGAGGTCCACCCAATCCGGATAAACGAGATGGCGGATATCCTAGGCATTTTTTTCAGTGGTGTCAGGAGACCACTGCCTGGAAATGCTAATTTCAACCCAATTAATTGACGAGGCAATAAATTTCCGGTTTTCTAAAAATCCTGCATTCATCTCTGTTGATGAACGCACGGTTTCTTCTCCTCTACTTTAGTACGCAAACTTCCTGTCACACTATTTTTACGCAACCTAAATTTTATACGTTTTCAAAATACTTTGGTGAGTTAATTTTTGACATTGATTTAAAAAACTCAACATAAAGTAGGTTTATTGTAATTTAGTGTGACCTTGGAAATACCGAACGAATATGTATTGATGGTTTAGTATTAAAGTAATTAAGACGCTTTTAATAAGTACTTAAAAAAGTGTACATTATATGAAATTAATACTTTCTTAAGTACATCATTGAAATATTTGTGTAATAGGAAATATTTCACGAATTTTTTTCATGACCTGGTGGTGATGATGTCGATTATTGTTTTGTGATGTACTTAATGAAGTGCTGTTTGAGATACTAGTGGCTTAGTAATATACTTATTTTTTAGTATAAAGATGATAAAGATAAAAATCAACAAAAATTTCGACATTTACAGTCATTCCATTTTCTTAAATTTCATGTAACTATGAAGCTCACAACTCTCACAGTTATATAAACTTTCTATTTACATTAAAAAATATATCAACAATAATATTTTGTTGTTAGTGGGGAATTTTTTAGAATTGGAAAACAAAATGTTGTTAATGTTATTCTACATAGTATACATAATTCTTCTCAATGTCCAATGAATGTTGTATGATAGTCAATGTTCAGATGTTGTGTAGGGAAGAGAACTGAGTGTCAGCCTTGTCGGTTTGTTGACAATCAGACCAATACTTCGTGGTTCAGATTCCACGTAAAACTGCAGGTCCCATAGTTGCCCTGGCTATTGGGTTATTAATAAATAGTCCTTTATGAACTAAGTTAAACTCAAATAGTAACAATGACTACCCTCGTTCATCTACACTCATCACACTTATTCACATCTCATTTTCACCCATATCTCTGTGATGGGCGTCTTAAAAGTGAATTACAATGAATCCGCTCTACGCGTTACCAACCATCCTAATTTTGAGAGACTAATATTAATTTACCAACACTTAATTTGCCCATCATTTTCATCACATTATACCTCCGACCAAATCCGCCATAGCGTTATTGATAACCATATTGAGTGGTATCCTTTGTCACCAGGCAGTCCACTTCAGTAGAGGAAACGACTATTCCAGGACTTTTATTGAATAGGAAATCTAACTTATGTGATTTAATCTTCCATGTATGATTGAGGTTTCGAGAAAAACGAATTATAGAGCTTTAAAGTGTCCAAAACAACTTTAATCTCTCCATAACAACAGCATTTATTTGTACATAACTGGTAGTTTTATGTACTCTTGAAACACTTTTAATCTCAGCAGCACATTTTACTATGAACGTTTAATTAATTCATGTTAAATTAATAAAAATCGTACATAAATTAAATTTGTATCTCTCAAATGTGTTAGGCGTTGTAAGAATTTTAAATTGGCTACACCATTTAATTTATAAATTGGACATTCAGATACCCTAAAATTAACAAATCTTAGTAAAATGAAGTTGAAAAATTTAAATTTCATCAGCCAAAAGACAGCACATTAACACGTGATAACATTACTCAGGCCACTGGACATGTGCATGTGTTATGTAATATTTTATAAAAACAAGTTATTCCCTGTGTTTTAAGATACTATTGCTTAAGACAATCGTATCTGAAGGCGGCACAACTGTTTATCAAGAAGGAACAAATACGAATTTGACGCAAAAACATTACAAGGAAACATTAAACGTGCTACATCAATGTAATCAGCATATAAGTGTGCACTTTACAACCGTTGGGTATAATGACTTATGTATATGGTAAACATTATGAGTCAGATAACTGTTCCTTGTGGACCCATGGTTTACAGTTTGGATAAATAGTTACAGTCATCAACTTGTTGCTTGGAAACACAAATAGATGGAACGTTAAATTAAAAGTTTTTGGCACACTAAACAATTATAAAAACATTAAAATCCCGGTTTTCACATCTTTTTACCCAGTTAATAATAACCCCACAGTACAGATTGTTAACAAAAGTATTTACATTATACTTAATGTCCTTTTATGGAACGACATATATATATATATATATATATATATATATATATATATATATTTTTTTTTTTTTTAAGGAGAGACCAACCTCCTTCTTTACCTTACTCTGCTCATTCCTCATAGATTATTGATCTGTGCGAGGAACTTAATCAGACAGAGTAAGGGGGTGAACCAGTACAGTAGAAAGTGAATATCACTGATAAATCTTCCGGTCTAGGCTGGATGCGAACCAGCACTATCTCTAACCCAAGCTCAAAGTCCTGATGCCTTAGATCACTCGGCCACCGGCTCGCCCAATTACTTTGATCTTCTGCAGTTTTTCCTCCTAAACACAAATATGGAGGAATACATCCAACTCATAATACGACAAATACTTACTGATATGTTTAACAAAAACGTTTGCTTAGGTAAGTTAAGTTTGGTTAGGTTACCTAGTATTAAGAGATAAGGTGTAGATACCAAAGTACTGCGTAACCTAACCTAACTGAAACCAAAAGAATCTTAGCAATCTTAACCAACCTAACCTAACTGTTTTGTAAAACATTTCAGTTACTATTTAGTCCATGGAGAAGTTAATATAGTTTTTATGTTTAGAAGAGAAAACTACTTAATATTTTTGTAATATGAGTTATTTTAGTGTAACAAATTGTTTATTTGTTGCTAATATTTTATATTTTTGGTGAACATTTTCTATGAATTCGTGTTTGAAGGGTCGTAATTAATTGATTAGTTGAAAATAGATAATCGTATTGGATCGTTACATTGCATATTTACCCTTATAATAAGTAATTATTAAGGTAATAATTTGTTTTGTTACTGTAATAGTTTTACTCTCTATCTCCCCTATTTCTGTGACCTGAAGTCTGGTGACTTTCCCAATAAGGTCTAGGTCTCATAATTCCAGCTCCAAGAACGTGACTGGACAATTCCCACGCACCTGTCAACCTCTGTCCCAGATCCCTGATTACCCTACCTGTACCTTAAATAATTCCTGATTCACGGTCCACTGTTCCCATCTCTATTAGTCCGTTATGGCCTCCACTGGAAGGAAATTACAGTTTGATTCTTATAATGTCTGCACTTTAAATTTAAAACATCTATTAAGAAGATTGCTGTGTTCGGAGAGTCACACAGGAAAACAAATAATACTTGACTCGTGAGGAAGTTTGTTTTGATTTTGTGTCAAGGAAATCATCAAGAGGTGGAGTGCTTCTATCTTGGTTAAGGTCAATAAATAATTGTCTATGAAGCTACAAGTATCATGTGGATATGATCAGACGAGCCTAAGTTTCCATCAAATTTTGTATTGATTAATTTTACATGCTTTATTCAACGGTGAGAATCGTTATTGATTATGAACTTATGAAACATGTGGTCCTCATTTTTTTCAGTTAATCTTGGAAACAATTTTTGAAAAGTAAAATGATGACTTAAATCTGAAGTTTGTCATAGCTAATTTCTTAAGCCCTTCAACAATCACACGCACTTTATGTATCTGTATTATTTTTAACATCTACATACATAAGTGAGTTAGTATTTCTTTGTAGACATTTTACATATATCTCGATAACTTCATCACACTAAACACAATATTATTGTCTGCATATATCTCGTGAGCCAGGATTAACTTTGGGCTGTGTGAGAGGGGTTTGTGGAAAGGGCCATCTGTTAGGTCAAATTTGAGGAGTTTCGATGATTCTAAAGTTGCACTGAGAAAAAATATAAATATATGATTGGATTAAAGTGGATGTAAAATCTAGCAGTTTGTAATGTGAAAGCAGTTTATAGAGTAAACTGTAAAAAACAATAATAATGTTCTATATATATATATATATATATATATATATATATAATAATAGGGAACGTCACACAACAAAAATTTATTTCAATATAAGTATAAACATATAGTAAGCCACGTTTACTGTTATAAATAGTAGTTGGTCATTAGAATCTCTTATAAGCACGTGACGTAGTTAGAAAACAAAAGTGACTTTAGACAAATATGTAATATATAACTTATATTACATTGCTTTGTAAGTATCTCTAGTATGAGAATAGTAAACGAAGCAGTTCTTGGAATCAATCATCATAATATTATAACTTTTTGTCATTATATTTTAACAAACCTACGACGTTCACTTGTTTCGTACTGCTACTACACGTGATAAGCCAGTCAAGAAAATATTTATTTAAATAAAATACCACAAAAGAACAAATTTAAAGAATTTATGTTTAAGATTTTGTTATTCTCACCAGATAGTTGAGTAAAACAGCCTAAAGAAACAAGGGAAAAACCTTTATCTGTGCACTTTATGAACTGAAAATAATTAACACTAACAAATCCATGAAAAAAGTAATAAATTGAAATAAATATATTAAATATAGGTTAAAATATATTACTAAACCAAATTAAAACATTGAAATATTTGTCAATGTTTATTTAAACATTTAATCATAACATTTTTCATGACTGACATGTCACTGCCCCTAATTTAATTTTGAAATCTTATTTTCTATTAAATACTAATAAAATAAGATGTTATTAAAGCATATTATCTTTTCAAATGTTCAAAATTCACTAAACGGAGTATTCGTAGCTTCAGATTGATTTAAACGGCAATTAATATGCTAAATATATAATTATAAAACAAATATTTTCTTTTTTCTGTAAAAAAATTATATAAAGATGCTTTAAAAAGGGTTGTCTCACAGATAGCATGATGGAGAACGCAATAAATAGAATGTTCCGGGTGTCAATAAGTTGAAAATTGGACTAGTACTACGTGGTTCGGATTCCAGGTAAACCAGTAGGTCCCTTCGTTGCCCTGGATATTGGACTATTAATAAATGGCCCTTTCTAAGATTGCGTTGACATCAGTTAGTAACCAGATTACACAAGTTCACACATATCCTGCACTCATGTAATCATTCATATTCGCCTAAAATTAACCACAGTTGTGTCGGCGTCTCATTTATAAGAATAATGATAGAGGATGATGTACGTGACATACATATACATTGGGTAAAGTATATAAGTATTGAGCTTCATATTATAAAATAAATTAGTAGTAGGTAAAGCTGACTATGTGTAGAATAAACTACATTGTTTTTTATGTCCTGAATATCAGTAGACCTACTCTATCTAAAGTGCTATGCACTCATTAACAACATCCATGCACTCGTAAAAGAAGTGCAACGAGAATTGAATTTGTACGTTAATTAAAACAACGTGTCCCGTTCTAACTTTTACGATTACTTAAACCTCGTTCAAGGCTACAACATCCGGAGTACTAGCCTCGACTCTCACGCCCAAGTCACGTGCAAGTGGAACATTAACATGGGTTAATGAGGTCTTGCGAGGGGAAGACCAAAGTAAGAATTAATGCTCTTGTTGCATCAGCCAGTGGGAAACTGGGATGAGAGCAGGACCTGTGGACAAACGTAGGTGGTTGGTCCATCTTCATTGGCACGTTTCCAGAGTGGAACTTTGTATTGAAAACCATATAAAACCACTGAACGTGTATGGTTGAGATGGAGAGTCAATACCACTGTAAATGTATGGATACCGCTGTTCGCATGTGAGTGGGTTAATATCACTGTCTACATAAATTAAATATCATATTTATTTACATTTTTAACAAAGTATAACTTAGAACACGTTTTAAATATAATATTTGCTATTTTGAGTGCAAATCTTAATTTCTCCAAATCAAACTAAAAGAAACATTAATTGCAGTAGACTTGAACAATCTATAGCAATCGTACGAGTAAATTATAATTTTATTTGGATTTTGGCCATCACACCACATCAAAACCCATTCAGACATACAAATGTAACATGCTTCACACTCCACTCACTCGCCAACACAACCTCTTCCAACTTCGGGGTCAGTCTTCTAAATTAACGGTCGTACGTCACAAACTAAGTAAAAATTTTTTTTTCGAATTTAGAAATTTGTTGTGGATCGAATTTTATGAATTCCCATTTGGTGGTTATCTCTGTATACTTATTGTTTCATGCGTAAGTATGTCCCAGTCTTTTTTTTTTTTTTTTTTAACAAAATAAAGTACTTTACAAAATGTACAGGCTCGGGAAAATCAAAAGTTAAAATTTGACTCATACCAGTAGGAGTATGAATGTAAATGAGAAGAGTATAAGTAACAGTATTAACACTACTTAAAGAGTCGTTTTTAATTATAAGTAGGTAGTTATTTATTTCATATTTGTTATTTATATGTATATTAAAGCACGTGCATAATTTAAAATGAAGGCATGGAAATATTCAAATATTTTTGGAGTGATTTCGTCAGATTATACTCACCATCCTCAGACGTAATCATATTCTCATATTATATAGTAGTTGAGAAAATGTATGTGTAAGTTTTACTTGTAACATGAATTTTATGTAAATGCACATTATAATTATGTTCAAATTTATAAATCACACTCTTGCATAAAACCGGGAGATTTAAGGTTTTTGATATTTGATACAGTTTACTTTCATATCGTAAATACTTTTAAAAACGTAATTACCGAACAGAAATAATTCAAAACGAATCCTGAAAAATTCTCGGAGATACATTTTCCTACCCTTCCAACCTCATCATGATAATCGTCCATCAGCCGACTGCAGTTAAAATAGCAATCCGGGTTCTGAAAATTGCTTCCCTAAATGCACTGAAGGAAATCACGTTTTTAAAACGAAATCGTTCGGCTTTGTAGAGAAAAAGTTGCCAGCAAATTACGAAATCAGCTGCTCCAAATCGACTATTCAAGTTAAATGACGTTGAAACTAGTTGAAACATTTCGTGCTCTTTCAGTTCAACACACACGTAAACTGCCTCCCCCTCTCTCACAGACACATTCCACCCCCTCTCACACTCTTTCCTCCCAGTCTAATCACACGTAGGCCACGGAACACGGCAGTTCATTTGCACAAATTAGTTTCGCGCCGCGCCGTTCCCGGCAACTACAAACTATCGCGAGCACGCCAATACTCGTTAGCTGGCGAGTGCTACTTGAAACCGTGCATATTTAAAGGCTACGATTTGCCGAGTTAGTTTCAAAGAGTTTTACAACGAGAAATGTTTTCCGCAAACATAAAACGGCCTGGTTGGGTAGGTCAAGTGGAATTTAACTTTAGTTCGGTTAACTCGAGCTGTATAAGTATAGCGGAGTTAAATATAGGTTACACTGAGTTATAAGGTTAAGGTGTTTAAATGCTAAAAATGCTCCAACAAAAAAGCTTTTTAACAACTCCTGTAAGAAAGAACTATTGGACTGAGAAAAAAATATAAAACGTGTGTAAATTAATAAAATACAGCGAAATTTTATTAAATTAAATTGTACGATTTAGGGGTAACAGAGACTATGATGTAATTAAAACCATTTGCTATGGGGACATTTAATACTAATTCATGAATACAGTCATCATGAGTAGTATTGAGGATTATGGAAGACAAATTTATACTACATAAGTGGGACATAAGGATTACAAGAGTCAACTATTCCAAATAGAGAAGGCAACGATGTATAGATATATCCGACTTATCGATTAATATGTCTCGATATATCGATATATTACTATCGATATTTTCTTTTGATAGTATCGGTCATATCAATTTTGGCCCGATATATCATATAACTAAATATTGACGTTATTCTCTCTCTTCAAAATTCTCACGATTAAAAAAAAAAACACATTTAAATAGCTTCTTATACGTAAATTATTATTACATTATTCTTTTACAGTTAACATAGTATTTAATGGTATGACTAATATTATTTTAAATTTGTTCATTCAACTCTTCAGACTAAAATTTGTTTCGTGTAGATAAGTGATTATAATTTTTACATTCAGTAGGCTATTCTAAACATTGACGTCAAAACATGAGTGTATTTTTTGTCATGACACAAGAGTTACTGCATAATTTTTAGAGAGATAAGTAATTTACAGTTTAATATATCGGTTACCCGATATATTGATATATTGGTTACCCGATATATCGATATATTTATTTTGATATTATCGTTAGATCGATATTTGGTTTAAAATATATCGATATTTCGATATGTTGAAAACATTTGCTATCTCTAATTCCAAAGAATACAAATCCCTATAAAAGAAATCCAGACTTCGTGTCGAAAATTCAGCCTGGCACAGAGCTTGAAACATTAGTTCGATCAGTGGCTAGTAGATCGTATGGAAAGTTTTTTCCTTCAAGTCAGTGTGAGTGAGTGAGTGAGTGAGTGAGTGAGTGAGTGAGTGAGTGAGTGAGTGAGTGAGTGAGTGAGTGAGTGAGTGAGTGAGTGAGTGAGTGAGTGAGTGAGTGAGTGAGTGAGTGAGTGAGTGAGTGAGTGAGTGAGTGAGTGAGTGAGTGAGTGAGTGAGTGAGTGAGTGAGTGAGTGAGTGAGTGAGTGAGTGAGTGAGTGAGTGAGTGAGTGAGTGAGTGAGTGAGTGAGTGAGTGAGTGAGTGAGTGAGTGAGTGAGTGAGTGAGTGAGTGAGTGAGTGAGTGAGTGAGTGAGTGAGTGAGTGAGTGAGTGAGTGAGTGAGTGAGTGAGTGAGTGAGTGAGTGAGTGAGTGAGTGAGTGAGTGAGTGAGTGAGTGAGGAGAGAGGAGAGAGAGGAGAGAGGAGGAGAGAGATAGGAGAGATGAGAGAGAGAGAGAGAGATGAGAGGAGAGAGAGAGAGAGAGGAGAGAGGAGAGAGAGAAGAGAGAGAGAGAGAGAGAGAGGAGATGAGAGAGGAGAGAGAGAGAGAGAGAGGAGAGATGAAGAGAGAGAGAGAGAGAGGGAGAGAGATGAGAGAGGAGAGGAGAGAGAGAGAGAGAGAGAGTGAGTAGAGAGAGAGGTGAGGAGAGAGAGAGTAGAGATGAGTGAGTGAGTGGAGGAGGAGAGATGAGGAGTAGAGGTAGAGTGAAGTGAGTGATGATGAGAGAGTGAGTGAGTGGAGTGAGTGAGTGAGTGAGGTGAGTGAGTGAGTGAGGTGAGGAGAGGAGAGAGAGGAGAGAGAGATGAGGAGAGAGAGAGAGAGAGAGATGAGAGAGAGAGAGAGAGAGAGAGAGGATGAGGAGGAGAGAGAGAGAGAGAGAGGAGAGAGAGAGAGAGAGAGAGAGAGAGAGAGAGAGAGAGAGAGAGAGAGAGAGAGAGAGAGAGAGAGAGAGAGAGAGAGAGAGAGAGAGAGAGAGAGAGAGAGAGAGAGAGAGAGAGAGAGAGAGAGAGAGAGAGAGAGAGAGAGAGAGAGAGAGAGAGAGAGAGAGAGAGAGAGAGAGAGAGAGAGAGAGAGAGAGAGAGAGAGAGAGAGAGAGAGAGAGAGAGAGAGAGAGAGAGAGAGAGAGAGAGAGAGAGAGAGAGAGAGAGAGAGAGAGAGAGAATCTACTATATTTTTTTCACTTTATATTCTCACTCTGCCTCTCTCGCAATGCCTTTGCAAAAAACAGAGCGCTCTCTCGCTGTCATATTAAACTTAAAGAAAATAGGCTGACTTTTCACCCTAAGGTCTGTTCTTCTTATTTAGATTGGTATTCATTGACTATAGCTAACATGAATTGATATAAAAGAGCTTTTCACACAATACTCACAAACATCATTTCTCCGGACTACACTTCAAAGCTCGTGAAAGATTTTAAATTTCTCTAAGCTAGGGTTAGCATAGAGTCCTTGTTAATCACCAAATGTCATTATCTATTGGTCATACATACGAAAAACAGTTAGTTTATAATGTATATGGTAAATTAATGGTAGGTACTGGCCTAAGATGTGTATAGCAAAATATGTAGTTTTAAGAAAAGTGGGTGAAAGTATTTGTAAAATGTTGTGTGAAAGTATATTATTCGGGAACGGAAATAATTTTAAAGCTGTATTTGTAGCTTGTAAGGGAGTTCTTCAATAATAGTTCTGTTTGAAACCAATTACTTACATGTCATTTTCATTTGATAAGTTTATATTATCGGTGTTATCTGCCCCCTATTTCTATATATTTTTTTAAATTACTTATTAGAACTTCCTTTTAATGGTTATTTCAGTGCTTTTTAGGATGCTGTAGCGTTATTCTACTCTGGTTTTGACATTCAATTATTGTCTAGTTTGATTAATTTGGATCTCTTACGTTTACCTTAATGTTGTATAAGAACAAAATGTAAGTTAACTTTTCCATAACCTCAATACGTTAGTTTTTTGTTGGTTTTAACTTCCTCTTTTCCTTAATCTATCATTCCTTCTCGTACGATTTACAAATATGTGAATGCGAAACTTTAAAACAATTAAAGCATTTGAAGTATTTAGGAATCAATCTTGGTGAATAATGTTCATTTGATAAACACATAAATGATTTACATTTAATGATAAAACTTCGATCCTCAATAAGGAAGTTTTGTTACTTAAGGCACTTTTTTTAATGTTCAAATGTTTTGCTCTCTCTAATTAGCTATCATTCACTCTAGATTACAGTATGAGCTTACACGTTGGGATTTTAAGTACTAACAAGGGTTTAAAGGATAGAATTAGGACAACCCAAAACTATTTTGTTCCACGTATTTAAAACAAGAGTAACCGAGAAATTTCTTTTCCTTTGTATTGCACCTTAAAAATTCTTATATGCAGCTACTTTTTATTTATAAAGTTCTTAAATTATTTTATAATTTAAGTGGAAATAGAAGCAACGTAAATATATTTTTTACAGGAGGAGTGTCGTGAGTGGTTTGTACAGATTGCCCAAAGTTAAATAAATCGATTTAAAAAAACGTATTTCTTTATTTGGGGCCAAAATACTTAATTGTTTGACAACTGATTTAAAAAGTTCATAAGTTCTTAACTCAATTAAAATTTGCAAATTTGTTTTTCATTGACTTTTAACAAAACGACATATTTATATTGGACATTTTAGTTTATTTTAAAGCAAATAGATATAATCTTGCCCTTTTTACTGCGCAAATTTAATTTAATTACATATTTATTTTCTAAGCATTTTGTGTTTCAGCACCACTTCAAGTAGCAGTATTTATATTTAATTGTGACCTTATATTACTAATTTTACGATTATTTATCAGCAGATGTCAATAGTTGCCGATTTAATTTGTTTTTATGACAGATCTCCAGTGAGACCCGTTAAGTATTTTATGTTTATAATATTGGCTTTTCTTTACTTTCATTACTGATGAAATGGCCAGTTAATCTACAGCTATTACCATGTAAAACATTTGTATTTTTCTTTCAGTAATAAATGCATTTATTCATAATTTCTAATTGATTAGTGCTGCTAGATGATTGGTGGATTATTATTATTATTTGAGGAAAAATAAAATTATTTGGAACCTCAAAATATAATCATACTAAATTATAGGTTAAATCAGTTTATTTTTGGTTCAATGATAATAAAATTATAATTAAACTACACTACTTAGAGCCTTATTGCATTACTTTTTAATTAATATAACAATTCACTGCCTAATATTGTCAAAGTGGAGACCAACATGGTGAATTTTGGCAGATTAGTTAAAAATGTGTTGTTGTATTGTTGCATTACTGCGTGAGGGAATAATTGGCTTGTTAATAGTCATAGATCGTCACCACATATTAGTCTGTAGGATTTAAATGTTAAGAGCAATTTTAGTTTTTAGTTCACATTAAAAACGTTTAACGCTATTATGTAATGGTACAGTTGTTTAAATTAAATAATTTTGATTTCATTTTCCCAACCCCGCACACATCTGAAAGTAGGTTCACATTAAAGGTGCCACGTGAGCTGAAGCTAAACTGACCTGATATTAGTTAATATGTGGCAGAGAAAGTAAACGGGGGTAGATATATGTGTCCCGGAGGGGCCGTCTCTTACTGCTGACCAAACCACCCCCGCAACTCTCCCCTTATGCCGGGGGATAGATTTAATTACTTTAGATAGTTTCTTAACCCCATCTGTGGATTCAAGGCGTGTAACTGTTTTGTGTGATTATAATGATTTTTATGTAAATTTATAATCGAATCTCACATATATCTATCCATCTATAGTATCTAACACAATTATAGTATTAAGATGAGTACAATTCGAAACAAATATCTTATTGTATAAAATCCAAAACGAGATCCCATTTTTTCCTCGATACCTTCAGAACCACTGAACATATTTTCATAAAATTGGAGGGAAGTCAACTTATGTGGGATAGAGACCCACCTAAAAGACAGGTTTGAGTTTTTAACACCAGCTTGTAAGTAAATGAGCACCACATTAAGCATGTACATATAAGTCGATACACTTAGGCTTATTTATAGCCCACACGACATTAAAGTCTACGAAACTACGAACCTAAATCACACTCTACCTACGTTTAGGGATGGCCAATATTTTCAACATATCGATATGTCACAAACCAAATTTCGATATATCGATAGTATCGAAAGAGAAATTTGGAGATATCGGGTAAACGATATATTGAATTGTAAATGATCTATCTTTTTAAAACTATGCACTAACTCCTATGTCATTACCAAAAAATACACTCACGTTTCTCTGTCACTATTTAGAATAGCCAACTGAATGTAACAATTAAATACATTTATCTACCCGAAATAAGTTGTGGTCTTTGGGGTTGAATTAAAAAAAAACTCAAAATAAGAATAATTATACCATTAATTATTATGTTTTGAAAGAATTATGTAGTTTTGTTTTTCACATTTAAAAATGCCACTAGGCTTCTTATAAGCACTGAAAATTAAATAAATTATTTCACTGAACTACATTTTAGTGCGTTAACTTCACGTAAAAACACTAAATAAAGTTACTTTATTATTCCAATGCATATTTTTATTCATAAGGGGCAATTTAAATTTGTTTTTTTTAATCGTGATGATTTTGAGGAGATAGTATAACGTCAATATTTAGTGATAATATCGATATATCGAAACATATTTATCAATATTTTCGATATATCGTTACCATCCCTACCTACGTTGCATAAACTCTAACAATCCAAGACGAAGTATAATGTAAAAATATTTTAAATCTTAACTTCTTGTAAATATTTATTGAAGTGCCTTTGTACTTTAAAAAAATATGGTCTGAGTGTTATAAATTAAGAAATGTAAAATTTTTTAGTTTCAACCATTACCAGGCCTTTAAGTTGATTTAAATGTTTGAATACACATTGGATTATTAATACTATTACTCATATGGGTCACATGAGGCTAGTTTTACCTATTTTATAAAATTAGTTCTTGTATTGTCTTCAAAGTTAGCACTACAGTCTTCCTCTCTCGCAGTCTCTCTCTTCAGCACACGCTTAAGGAAATTGTATATGAAGTAATTGTACACCAAACAGATATCTTATAATTTATTTGAAACCGTTCACAGTTAGATAGCAGCACAGGCACGCATATAAAGCAAATATCGTTTAGTTGTTTTTTACTTTCTCCCATATGCGTTAGCATAGAGAAAGTATTGTAATCTTACGAAACATGTTTTTTACAATTTGGTCTAAAAATCCATTTTAGGGTCCCCTGAACCCATAAAAGTGGTTATCTGAAAAAGATTTTGGATGTCTATCCGTATGTGTGTCTGTCTGTGTGCATGTGCACTTCGCTGGAGACCAAATGGATGGATGGATTTTTATGAAAATTGCTATCAAGGTTTATTTGTACAATATCTCCGGACCATTTTTTTCACTTTTTTGAAATTTTAGTTGTTTTATTTTTATGGAGAAAAAACATAAAAAAAATTAATTTTATCAAAAACAGCATTAACGATTTTGATGAAATTTTCAGGAAAGCTGTGAATTACAATTCAAAATATTTTAGTAAAAATTGAATGTCTCTAACTTGAATAGGTTTTGAGATATGACAAAAAAACTTATTTGGGAATCAAACTGGTAATTTTCAAAGTTTTGATTTTTTAGTGTTTAATATGGGGAACAGTTTGTGCCAATTCTTTGGAACCATTTATTTGTTTCTATAGTCCATGGAAATAATTATTGTTTTAGTTGATTTATTTTAAATCATAGTACTGACCTTATAAATAAACAACAATTGGCAATATCGGACATAAAACTATGTACACTGATCATAATTGTAATCAAACAAGTGCCTGAGTACACAATACTCAATCCTGTGTCACCACAGTATTTCACTGAGCGATACGAGTATTGTTCACGAGTCTCACACTGTCGTCCTGGTTTCTCACTGGCTGATGCAACAAGAGCACTGACTCTTAAATGTTCATTTACTTCTTAAGAGGTAATTAGTTAATTAAGTCATTGACCATATGGTATCTCATGAACTATTGAAGAGAAAAATGTCTTTGTAAGTGGAGTTAGGACTGAGAAGACCTTTCTTCTACTCAACCTTGAACGTATATTTATTGTTCTATGTTTTACCATACGGCTTATCTGTTCAAGGATATATGACTCTGTAACCAGTAGATTAACTTAAGACTCCCTCCTCAAGCAGAATTACTCAGATGACCTAGAAGAGTCCAAGAATTGCATAGTTAAAGGATTTAACATTACCAGCGTGAGTGCTTAAGGCATCAAAATCCTTTAACTGATGGGTCCGCCAGGTATGTAGTTAATTGGAATGTCTGTAAGTATGGATTTACGAGCCACGAGTTCGTAGGGTGTGTGGGTTGAGCAATAAGATCTAATAGCCTAAGGTTATAGTTGTTTTATAAACTGCCTAAAATAATCTGTGAGTGAGGTGAGGTATTGACAATTATGAAGCCTGTGTGGGATATGGCATTTAAAATACATTATTGATCGGTTGGTAACGTAGTTAGTTAAAGTCCTCTTGATAAACTAAATGCCTCAATTCAATTATAAATCAGAGTAATAGAAGTTAAAAAAAATATCAGCTGATAACTACTGGCTTTTCATTTGTCATTAGGCTATCAATTGATGGAACTTTATATAGAACAGTCAGCTTTAGTTTGTAACAATGACTACTTGTACTCATCTACACTCATCACATTCATTCGAAATTTATATTCACCCATATTTTTTTGATCGGTGTCTTAAGAATAAATGGGGTTTAGGTTTATGGTCTGCTTTAGCCTCAGGTCCTTGGTAAATTGAAGGAGGGGATTGGAGTGTTAATGGTAGTTTTAGTGTAACAAGGGCGAAGTGTTTGTTGGTTGAAGCCTCTAGTTACTTTTGTATTTCTGTGAGTTACTTGAACGCCTGTGAGAGGAATGGAGGATTTATGTGAAGGCTCATGTATATGGTTTTAACGTCAAGATTCTTTTTTAAGGAGAGTTGTTGTTGAATTTATAGAGTTACAGGTGAGTGCAAGTGAGTAAAAATATATTTTCATCTGGTTTTGGTAGATTGAATGGCAGGGGGTGCATGTACGATCGATGTGTGTGGTTTTAAATAAGACGTTTTTATCTTCACCTCGGTAGGGATACAGAGGTTGAACGTAACGGGCCGCATATGTGGCTAATGAGGATTAAGTGTCATACGTTTATGGGTAAGTGAAAACGATTGAATGTCTGGGGTATGATTATATAATCGGGAGAAAATCATACATGAAGGAGAGATTTTGAACAATAGGAATTGATATTTGTTTAAGGCGAGTTGTTAGACCGAGAAAAGAATTCATTTGTTTAGTTACTACAGGTGTTAACTTTGTACAAAGCGTGTAAAATTAACCACCACCAAGGATTATGGCATTTTGGATATACTCATTTTGTAAAGAAAGGTTAGCCACCAGCCCAGGAGATATGAGTCCCAGTGGTGTCATCCAGAAGCCGCACCACCCCTCAACACGCCCAACCAATCTAGTCAATCCGTGCATTGACCTCATGTCCTAGGGTTGTCTATAATTGTTCAGTTGTCCCACTACGTGTAGAGGTATACTCTTGACGTAAAGAAAGGTTAGCCACCAGCCCAGGAGATATGAGTCCCAGTGGTGTCATCCCGCAGTTGAACCCCTCAACACGTCCAACCAATCTAATCAATCCATGCATTGACCTCATATCCTAGGGTTGTCTATATTTGTTCAGTTGTCCCACTACGTGTAGAGGTATACTCTAGTCGTAAAGAATGGTTAATCACCAGCCCAGGAGATATGAGTCCCAGTGGTATCGTCCTGCAGGTGAAGCACCTCTCAACGCGCCTAACCAGTCTAGTCAATCCATGCATTGACCTCGTATGCTAGGTTTGTCTATAATTGTTCAGTTGTCCCACTACGTGTAGAGGTGTACTCTTGTCGTAAAGAAAGGTTAGCCACCAGCCCAGGAGATATGAGTCCCAGTAGTGTCATCCCGCAGGTGAACCCCTCAACACGTCCAACCAATCTAGTCAATCCATGCATTGACCTCATATTAGGATGCAACCTAGGGGTTGTCTATAGTTGTTCAGTTGTCCCACTACGTGTAGAGGTATACTCTTCTCGTAAAGAATGGTTAGCCACCAGCCCAGGAAATATGAGTCCGAGTGGTGTCGTTCTGCAGCCGAACCACCCCTAAGGTTGTTCGGAATAATTTGATGGCAAAGTCGTAACTAACGTATTTAGACAGCTCTAAATCTAATCACACGAACCATTACGTGAACATAAATGTATCACATATGTAATGATATCATACCACATGTAATATATTGTAATATTCAGAGCGAGTCGGTAACCAAGCGGTACTAATTGTTAGGAAATTGAGTCTGGGTTAGAGACTAGAAGTAGTTATCAATAATATTCAACTTGTACAGTTCTGGCTGCCCCTTTACTCTTTTTTGAATAAGTCCTCACACATTTAAATAGTCAGTGGGGAATGTTTAGCGTAAGTCTGGAAGGAGATTGGCTTCTCAATAAATAAATCTAATAAGGAATGCTAAGTTGTTTTAAAATCAAACGGAAAAATTATCTAGTTAAAAATACTTTATATTTCATCCCTTTCTACTGCTACTATTCTGATATTGTTCCTTATTATCTCTCTTTATCCCCACGCTTAAAATCCTGAAGACTAAACATAGCAGTTATCACTATAAATTTGTATAAATTAGTGAAAACTGCCACTGAAATGTTTACTGCTATCATATGAAAGCGAACTCTGTTTATTTTTTCTCTGATACCACATTGCGCATTTTCATTGCAAAATTAAGCACTATTTGATCGTAAAACCAGGAAAAATGTGATAGATATTTCTCAGCTGTGATATTGTTGACATTTTTAGTAACTATTTATTGACGTCATATATTTTAAGTTGTGATTTTACTGGAGGCGGTGGATGTGATAGAGTTGCTAAGGGACGAATCAAATGAACCGTGAGGGAACGTGATTGATGCTTCGGGGAGCTTGGCTCTCACACCCCCCCCCCCCAAAGTCTTGGCTCTCCCCTATCTTCCTGTAACTCCATATATATACGTACGCACATTCACTTAGTTTTATATACTAAAATTAAACAAGTTAGGAAGCAGTAAAGAGCTTTGTTTAAAGCTTAATAACAATCAAAGTATATTTATACATTTCAGACAATACTTACTACAGAACCCAAACATTAGTGCTATCTTCTCTAATTTTGCTTAGCTTATGTTTCGTATTTCTTGTCTTTCAAAACATTTACAATATTTTAAATTTTTTTATTTATGTATAATAGTCAGACACCTTATAGGCTAAAATATTATTGTACATTTACTATTTTGTAATTATATACTTATTAGTTCTAGCATTTTACAAACAAAAGGTGTCTACTATTTTATTTAATTAAGGGCATTACAAACTAATATAATATTGATTGGCTGTATAATAAAACAACCATAGTACTGAGAACATACTGAACAATAATTATGAAAATGTATACTGTAAAAAGCTAGAAAACGTTTTTACAGTCCAAACCAATCAATGGCGTAAAGCTTTTGGGAATTAAGGATGACCAGTCAGTACTCGTTGGACTTAAGGATGACTAGTCAGTACTTATTGGACATAAGGATGACTTGTCAGTAATCGTTGGACTTAGGGATGACTAGTCAGTACTCGTTGGACTTAAGGATGACTAGTCAGTACTTATTGGACATAAGGATGACTTGTCAGTAATCGTTGGACTTATGGATAACCAGTCAGTATTCGTTGGACTTAAGTATGACTAGTCAGTACTTATTGGACATAAGGATGACTTGTCAGTAATCGTTGGACTTGAGGATGACTTGTCAGTACTTATTGGACATAAGGATGACTTGTCAGTAATCGTCGGACTTAGGGATGACCAGTCAGTACTCGTTGTACTTAAGGATGACTAGTCAGTACTTATTGGACATAAGGATGACTAGTCAGTACTCTTTGGACTTAAGGAGGACTAGTCAGTACTTAATGGACATAAGGATGACTTGTCAGTAATCGTTGGACTTAGGGATGACCAGTCAGTACTCGTTGGACTTAAGGATGACTAGTCAGTACTTATTGGACATAAGGATGACTTGTCAGTATTCGTTGGACTTAGGGATGACCAGTCAGTACTCTTTGGTCTTAAGGATGACTAGTCAGTACTTATTGGACATAAGGATGACTAGTCAGTACTCGTTGGACTTAAGGATGACTAGTCAGTACTTATTGGACACAAGGATGACTTGTCAGTAATCGTTGGACTTAGGGATGACCAGTCAGTACTCGTTGGACTTAAGGATGACTAGTCAGTACTTATTGGACATAAGGATGACTAGTCAGTACTCGTTTGACTTAAGGATGACTAGTCAGTACTTATTGGACATAAGGATGACTTGTCAGTAATCGTTGGACTTAGGGATGACCAGTCAGTACTCGTTGGACTTACGGATGACTAGTCAGTACTTATTGGACATAAGGATGACTTGTCAGTAATCGTTGGACTTAGGGATGACTAGTCAGTACTCATTGGACTTAGGGACGACTAGTCAGTACTTATTGGACATAAGGATGACTTGTCAGTAATCGTTGGACTTAGGGATGACTAGTCAGTACTCGTTGGACTTAAGGATGACTAGTCAGTACTTATTGGACATAAGGATGACTTGTCAGTAATCGTTGGACTTAGCGATGACTAGTCAGTACTCGTTGGACTTAAGGATGACTAGTCAGTATTAGTTGAACTTAAGGATAACTATTCAGTACTCGTTGGACTTAAGGATGACTAGTCAGTACTCGTTGGACTTAAGGATAACTATTCAGTACTCGTTGGACTTAAGGATGACTAGTCAGTACTCGTTGGACTTAAGGATGACTATTCAGTACTCGTTGGACTTAAGGATGACTAGTCAGTACTCGTTGGACTTAAGGATGACTACTCAGTACTCGTTGGACTTAAGGATGACTAGTCAGTGCTCGTTGGACTTAAGGATGACTACTCAGTACTCGGTGGACTTAAGGATGACTTGTCAGTACTCGTTGGACTTAAGGATGACTACTCAGTACTCGTTCAGTGGACCTTTTCACTTAATGCACGTATGGATTTGAGATCGCTGTAGAGAAACCAGTAGGCGTTTGATACTCTTAAGTTTTAATCGAAAATACTGAGTAGATATGTTCCCAAAATATGACATTTTTTAGTATTGCTTTTAAATTAAAATCTTTCTTTTATAAATTACAAAATTTATAATATTCTACATCATTGTACATTTTAGTGCTCTTATAAATCATAATATTGAAACCTCCACAGAATACAAAGATTTGAATAAAAGGTATCAGAGTTTATATTATATGGCTCTATTTACATTTTAAATACATTAAAAAAGAAAACATAATTTTAAATGATATGAATATAACAATGCGCGCTTAATAAATATACGTGACGAAAATTCAATATACAAGTATTAACTACTTATACCAAATTAATATTTTTAATGCGAATTTTATATAGTTAATCTACACAGCTTTTTACTTCGATACTCAAAGGCCTCACGAATCAAAATTTAATATTAATCAAGAGTTTAAGTCCTTTCATATAATAAAATTATAACTTCTTCATGTAAATAGGGCTTAAAGAATTTTACAATATTTTTTCGATTCATAAATTATTTAATAGCTGTTCTGTTATCGTACTTTCATATACTTGATTTTGTGGTAACTTTGGTACTGTGTGGGAAAAGAAAATATATTTAATAATTCCACAAATTTCAAATGTTGGCATTGCATTTCGGCATGTTACGGCAACATAGCACAATTATAATTAATAAATGTATTTTATTACAAAGTTATGTATCACATACATAAGAAGAAAATATAACTTTACTTAGTTCATGTTAGTAATATCTAAAATAAAATAAAAAAATTTCTACATTGTGTTTTTAATATCTAAAACATTTGTTTTCAAATAAATGTTCTTATTGTGAAAAATATTGAAATATTAATGATATTAGTTTTTGTTTTTATTTGTAAAATAAACAAGTCCATTTCAAATTACTATATAAATTTCTTTGACCCTTTATAACATGCATAGTTAAATTGAATAACTTACGTCATATACAAAAAAAAGATTTTAAAATAACTGCAACAATCAATCTAACGTGAGTATCGAAGTAAACCCAGCTTCACGAGACGGTCATTACTGTAGATCAAGTGAGTGATCCGTCTGGACCGAGTGTTACTGCAGTTCAAAGAGTCAGAAAGCAAAACGGATGTCTGGTAGACTTTCGATAGGTGATGTATGGTCCACCATTCACTCGAATGGAAGGAATTGGGTCGCGCCATCAGCCAGTGAAATCGTCGATAAATGCAACCGATTGCATTCACTTTGCACCGCCGTTAAATGAGTACTATTGTACACTGTCGGTGGAGAGTGTTACTTTGTCAGTATTCAATCCCACACGTGAGTTGAGGTTATGTACAATTGAGATTGCCCACACAAGTCGGGATCTAGTTATTTAAACGTTTTAGCCCCATCATATCTCACCTATTATTATTGTTTTCATTATTCATTTCTAAGACGCCGATCGTAGAGATATGGGCGAATATGAGGGGTGAATGAGTGTGATGATGACTGTAGATGAACGAGTGTAGTTATTGTTACTATCTGAGTTCGAATTAACTCAGAAAAGACTATTTATTAATAGCCTACTAGTAGGGCAACTGTGGGACCTACAGCTTTACGTGGAATCCGAACCACGTAGTGTTGGTCTGATTTTCAGTTAACTGACAAACCTGACACTCAGATCTCTTTCCTCCACAACAACCTAACCTTGACTACAATCCAACATGAGAGTATGTTTGAACTAATTCTAAACATGATACATAAAAAGAACGATTAGGCCTACTATGAAATGCAAAATTTCTTAAGAAATGTTCTCCCCATAAAGTCTTTAAGAATACATAACAACCCTCGTTATCCCTACCCTAAATACAATTCAACATGGACACTTCAGACTTCTCTAGTAGTGTCCACGTCGATGGCAACTATTGAGCGGACGCCGTGTCGGTATTAAGAGGACCGAGCATGGACACTATCGCCTACCATGTCTCAAAAAATGTGTCTCCAAGTAGCTGGATTACAGCACTGCACTACCAGTACCGACCTAATTAAACTATTCCGCAAACTAGTCTAGTAAGGAATTCATTATTACTATTACTCATTATTATCAAGATGGTGAAAATGAGGAGCGGATGATTGTGATGGGTGTAGTCATTGTTACTAACTAGGGTCGACAGTTACTATTATTAATAGCCGACAGCAAGCGCTATTTATTAATAGCCCAACAACCAACGCAGGTAAAGGGCCTACAGCTTTACGTGGAATCTGAACCACACTGCATTGGTCTGATTTTCAGCAAACTGACAAGCCTGATATTCAGTTCTCATCCTTACACAACATCCTGACCGTGAAAACCATCAACCTGAACATTTAAGACTTTTCTAAAACGTGACCATGTAGATGCCAACCATTGAGCAGACGCTGTGTCGGTATTGAGAGGACCGAATATAGAACCTATCACCTACAATCCCCTCAACACTTTGTCCCCTAGTAGCTGGGTGATCTTAAAAAAAGTGTAAACTTCTTATACATAAGTTTATTTTAAATGCTTACAACAAATTATTGACTTTAGATTTGTGATAGAATTTAAGATGCATTCAATTGGCTGTTGAATTTATGTCAAGTAGTTATTTGTCCAGTTTCCTATTCAGATAGTGGAGCCCGCTCCTAAGCAGTCCCTCACATTATTCTATACCCAGTCAATACTTAAGGATGGACATAAAAATTAGTAAAACTGATTTATAAAGATGTACATTAAGTGTAATCTATTTTTATCTGGCACAGAGGCGTCCGGAGTGGCCTTAGGAAAGTGGCCTATGTTTCTTTATTCTGTGTGACGAATTAAATGATATTAAAAGTTTTATGCAGAATTAATCTGATAACAGATTACGACTACACAGTCCTCTGTTGCCCCTAACCATTGCGAATGATTGTAAACGGCTTATAAACTATTTTTATCCATACTACTTTGTATTATATCTGTACATGACATTTAGGATTATGATTCGAATTTAAGTTAGTTGGTCTGTGAAAGTATCGTATTTTTATCTTTGAGATATAATATGTAGCATCAACTACAACAGTTGTGATCGTATTTCTAAAACTACGATTAGATGGGAGGTCTTTAAAAGTAATATGTTTTCGTAGTCATTAATAGAGTGATTGACAGATGGCTAGAACGGCCGTCAAAAGGCCGGTGTAAGGTTGGTAGGAGGGTCATTGACATGAATTCTATATAATCAATAATATGCAGGATGCAGTAGATGTATGGTTAATCTAAGTAAATAACCTTGTTTTTAATTAACGTAACTTTCATATTTCAAAATAGTTTTAGGGCTGTTAACTTCACAGAAACAAGTATAATTTCAGATATTCTGTATAATTTCTTCAAAAGTACATAATTTTCGTAAATTTAGTACACTAGGCTTAGATTAACAAAGTTGAAGATAGAGATTTGTTGAAGTACAGTTTACCTTCTGAAAGCCTTAAAGAATTAGTTACAGGGTGTCCCATAAGTAAAGTACCAAACTCTGGAAAAAGGTTATATGGGTCAAAATAAAGAGAAAAAGAAGATCAATTTTTTTTCCAAAAACGCTTTGTTTACCAGATATCCGCTATTTTGAATTTTTTAAAAAATAATTGTTATCTTTAAATTTTTCCATCCGATCTTTATAAAACTCGGTAAGTATGTTAAAATAACAGAGACCTACTGTAGAAAAAAAATTCAACTTTGTCCAATTTCAAATTTCAAAATGGCGGCCATTTTAAACTTTTAAACCGAAATGGTGGAAAAACGGTAAAGAATACAAAAATTTACTATGAATAATTGTTTTTAGACAATTTTATTTCTAATCTGTCAACACCAAAAACATGACAATCGGACAAAAAATAACCGAGATACATTGAAACCATTTATTGAGTGACAACACATCATGGTATTAAAAAAATGAGAAAACTAATTAAACACAAAATAAAATCTTAACACAAGATAGCTTTTTAAAAGTTATCAATTACAACAAATGTTCCATATGTCCTCAATTCTATTCTATGACACAATTCAACCTCTTTGTCATAGACACCCTCATTCTTTCAAATACCCCAGGCTTTTGTCTTATCACCTCGCAACCTGCTACAATTCGCTTTCTTAAATCCTCAATATTGTCAACAGGGGTATGGTACACAAAAGATTTTAAATAGCCCCATACAAAAAATTCCAGGGGATTAATGTCAGGAGACCTGGCAGGCCATGGGATGGGCCCCACGCCCTATCCATTTGTTTCCAAACACTTGATTTAAATGTCGCCTTACATTCAATGAAAAGTGTGGTGGTGCACCGTCTTGCATAAACCACATATTGTTTCTCAAATAAAGGGGTAAGTTTTCTAGCAGTTCGGGAAGATCTTGTGTTAAAAAATTTAAGTAAGACACACCATTAAGTCGGTTGGGTAAAAACAATGGCCCTATGAGATTGTCCCCAACAATGCCTATCCAAACATTGAGAGAAAAGCGCACTTGATGCCTTCTTTGTGATATTTCATGAGGGTTTTCATCGGCCCAGGAGTGATTATTATTATAATTAAAAATACCTTCTCTAGAGAACCCAGCCTCATCGGTACATAAAATGTTGGAGAGAAACAGAGGAAGTAATGCAATCTGTTGCAAGAACCATTGACATATGTTAATACGGGGTGGAAAATCCCTATCAGTTAGGCATTGCACCCTTTGGATATGGTAAGGATACAACTGCTGATTATGTAGAATCTGCCACACTGAACTTTTCGTAATACCATGTTCAAGCGATATTCTTCTAACACTAGTACTTGGGTCTTCTTCCACGGATGTCAAAACTATTTCTTGATTATTTAATGTCTGTACAGAAACAGCCCGTCCAGTCTTCTCAGTAAATTTTACTAGTAGTGTTCCTCGTTCCCTCAAATTCCTGTGCACATTTACAAATACTTTCCTACATGGAATTCGTCGGTTGGGAAACCTTTCTGCGTAAAGGCGGCATGCCTCATGCGAATACCCATTAGCTAAGCCATAAATAAAATGAATATCAGTTAGCTCAAGATTAGAATAACTATGGTTCGGCATTTGAACAAACAGAATTTCAACCTAACCTGATCACATTAATGACGTTTGAAGTAAACAAAACAATGATAACAACAATGCAACAATACAACTCAACAACCACATGTTTTTTCATCAGTTTATTTTAATCAGCTGATCAGCTGATTGGGGCTATTTACAACAAATGGATTTGTTGCTACCTCTTAACACACATTTCAATGTATCTCGGTTATTTTTTGTCCGATTGTCATGTTTTTGGTGTTGACAGATTAGAAATAAAATAGTCTAAAAACAATTGTTCATAGTGAATTTTTGTATTCTTTACCGTTTTTCCGCCATTTCGGTTTAAAAGTTTAAAATGGCCGCCATTTTGAAATTTGAAATTGGACAAAGTTGAATTTTTTTCTACAGTAGGTCTCTATTATTTTAACATACTTACCAAGTTTTATAAAGATCGGTTGAAAAAATTTAAAGATAAAAATTATTTTGTAAAAAATTCAAAATGGCGGATATCTGGTAAACAAAGCGTTTTTGGAAAAAAATTGATCTTATTTTTTTCTTTATTTTGACCCATATAACCTTTTCCCAGAGTTTGGCACTTTACTTATGGGACACCCTGTATAATTTAATTATGCTGTTTTACTGACGTTCTGAAGCTTTACAGCGCGAATAAAATTGAAATTTTATTTATGTTAGAATATGTAGCGTTGGCATCACCATATGTATGGTTAAATGTTCATTCTCATAAATCTTTACATAGCAATATTACTTTCTATTTTAAATTACCAAAGTAAATTTAATGAAAATAAATCATTTATAAAATTTTTTGAGTCCATAGGGTATATGAAAGAAGTAATAAATTTATGATGTGAAATAAAAATTGCTATCTTAACCCCTAACCCACTAAACATGGATACATATGTAATGTATTTACTGAATGACAAAGAATAAACTGACATCATAAGAAAGTTTAGATTTGAATTTAACTTTTAAAAAATTAAGGAAGAAGACAATTTTAATGCTTCCCCCACACCCTCGAGTGACCTTCAGTATCAGAAGGGTAGAAGCTAATGTCCAGGTACATTTTGTCTTGGTGGAAAAACTTAAAACGCCGAAAGCATGTACTTACGTGAAATGCACTTACTGAGTAATATTTGTTAAGATGTATTTTTTGAATTAAAAAAGACATTAAAGATGATAAAGTTCAATATCATGTAAATAAATTGATAATAATTTTAATTTTGAAGAATTTAGAAAATATTGTCATTAAATTAAGAAAACTGTCATAGAATACTGTTGATAATTTTAGCGATGGGGTTACTCAGCCGACCAGCCGGCCTCTAGCCCTGGGGGGCACTCTCCCCTACTGAGAATGAACGCAAGCTTTTAAGCTGTTTTAGTGGAACAGAAAAGTTAGAATGTACATATTAGATATCGTCCGATCACCCTTTGTCGTTTTTAGTAATGTATGGAGGGGATTGAGTGTACTATTTATTTATATTGTTCAAATTATATTGAGTAATATTAATGTATTTTATTAACTTACATATTTATTAAGATGTTAAGATGATGTACTTGTTAGAATTTGTGGTCAAAAATTGGTTGCAACCAAATTAAAGATTGAAAAAAAAAAAAAATATTGACAATACAGGTTTTTGTTTATTTAAGATAGTCAGGAACTGGGATATTACTATATTACTGAATTACTTAAATATAAATAACAATATATTACCCACATGTTTTTTAAGGTGATTCTGATCTCTACCCTTACTCTACACGTTCCCCATTGACTAATGTTGATCTGTGTGGGGAACTTGTTTTAGAGAGTAAGGGGGAGAACCAGTACAGTACAAGGTGAATATTACTGATAAAAATTAACTGCTAGGCCAACATTCGAACCTGCTCTATCTCTAACTCAGTACCAAGTCCTAACGCCTTAGACCACTCAACCACCAACTCTCCTAACAAGAAAGTATTCAATGAATTTGAGTTTCTACTTGATTTTTTATATTTTGTTACTAGTTATACAGAAAAATTTAAGAATCAAATAAGACAGTGTTCCTTCACACTAAGGATAGTGTTACTACTCGTTTATTAGTACAAAATCACAAAGTGGGATTTATGAGTAATGTACTTGATATCCCAGACCACATATTTTATTGCGATCTTGGACCAGTCCCTACTTGATTAGTTCACAGATTTTTGTTTAATTATCAAAATAAATGTGACTGCTTCTTAGCAGAGCAAATCGATTGAGGATATCAAAACTAAACAAGCGCATTGCAGTGTTTATGACGATTTAGTACATACATTGCGTATACCATACAATGTGTAAATAACAGGATTTTTATCTAAAAATCAAATAAAATTGCAAATTTGTTATATTATATAGATTGGTAGTAGTGTATGGATCAATACCACCGTACGTGTATGGATGAGTGGGTGGGTCAATTCCACCGTACGTGTGTGGGTGGGTAGGTGGGTCACTTCCACCGTACGTGTATGAGTGGGTAGGTGGGTCAATTCCACCGTTCATGTATGGGTAGGTAAGTGAGTCAATTCCATCGTACGTGTATGGGTGGGTAGGTCAATTTCACCATATGTGTATGGGTGGGTGGGTGGGAATCTATTTTATGTATATAAGTTTAGGATGACTGATTGTTTGCGTATTTCGTTGGAATGGTACAGTTTAAGTTTGAGTGCAAAACATATGCTAAGCACATTTTTATTTAGAGGAGAGTAAAAAATTAAGAAGAAGAGCAGGAACGTCCATTTTGTATAACGTGGTATGTGCTATTTTGACTTGCAGAGATTGACATCCTTGATTTTATTAATAAAAACAATGACGATGCAAAGTTGAGATTTTTGTGTCACCTCTAAAAATATTTTAAAGGGTTTTCTACTAGATATAACGAGTATCGTCATTTTCTGCAAAGTAAAGGAGCCTTCCCTGGTCATAACGTTAAATGTTTTTCTGCGTGTTGCTACAGCCATTCCACCCCTTCCCCTCCCCACCTGTATACATCACTCATCACGCTATTTCACGTTTATCCTTTACATTTCCTCTATAAATCTTTGACTGTGGGCCGTGCTTTTTCATTTTCACTGAGTATTGTGATTCTAACTCGACTAAACTTAACTAACTCAAAGTAGTTTTCTACATCATACTATACTGAACAAAGACGATGAACAGTGATTATAGTTCATACATCCGTATTCAAATGAGATTGTGGAAGATTGCTGGCAGCGACCGGAGGGCATGGGTTAGTATGCAATGAAATTAGCGCCACGCTCGTGTACGGAATTATTCCACCTAAGTCAATCTACAATGTAAACGACATTTCACTGGAGTGATGAACTATAGTAAGTATTTGTTAAATTCGTTATATTTTCAAAAGCGTTCTTAAATACTACAGTTAGCTTACTTTATAAGAGGATGGTCTATTTCTCGTGGATCATTAATTTGGTCTTGGGTTTCATATACAATTAATGATATGAAATTATAGTAAAGTAGAGGCTAATCTCCTCTAAGCTTACTGTTCACATTCCTCATAGATCTGGGTGGTGATCTTATCAGACAGATTAAAGGGAGAACTGGTACGGTAGAAGGTGAATATTACTGATAAACACTAATAGTGAAGACCAGGGCTCAAACCTGCTCTATCTCTAACTCAGGTACCTGATGCCTTAGACCGCTCGTCCACTGGCTCTCGATTCTACTTCAATATCATTTAATAGATTTTAATTTACCATGATGAAGCATTTAGAATGAATATTTTATAGTAAAATCTTCAAAAAGTTTTAAGATTTTAAATGTTATATAAATTATGGATTGAAAATTATACAGGCATATTACATTTTACATTTAAAAATGTACCAGAATGAGACATTTTTATTATGGCATATGAAATAATGTAGTACTTACACTCCGTTTTATAGGGTACCAAGTTTATTAACACTCTAGGGACATGTTGTAAAGAAATGGTTGCTATTGGTCCAAACACTGGTCATCTAACATCTCATATATGAGGTAACACAAATTTAAAGTACTGAATATCAGTTTTTGTTATCTTTTTAAAAGCTGAACTTCAAATTAAATGAGTCTAAATTTAATTTTCTTTAGATTTTTTCGTTTCAGGTGCTTACACTACCTTAGATATACCTGGTACCGTTTCGTGTCATACGATTTGAAATTAACTCCTTAAAATTACGGTTGGATTTGTTGCTTTTTGACAATAAACTTTAGATTTTTATCATCGAAACACGTTAGAAGTTGAATCTGACAAGATTGAATTATTGTGGTATAAAGAATAATTTTAATAAAAGAGAACAAAACAATAAAGAACAAACTAATTTGATCTATATACTTGTATTTTTAGAAATACATCATAGAAGATGCACAAAGAAAGTAAGTGGATAAAGAATAAAACTCTACTGCTTATCAACATTAGATGTTAGACGTCATGGGTTAGGTTAAAGATTGAGTAGGAATGATAAATACACTAAGACAATAACAGTATATTGGATAATATAAGGTCTGTTTTAAGCAGTAAAATAGAACGATATCAAGTCAAGAAATTATGATAATTGGTTTATTGTAGACAACCTTAGTAAGCTACAATTGGTCCCTTGTAAAAAGTTATTGTAAAGTAATGTACATAATTTTTCTATCATATTAATACATGTACAAAAATAATAGCCCCAATATGTGTAAAAGAACTTACAGTTTGTTTACCCAAGCCTGATGTAGAGGTAAATTTGATATCATTTAATCTTGAGCCACAACATGTCAATGTAATAAATACTTTATAACAACTTTATATGACTTGTTGATCAATTGCCCTCATATAACTGATAATCATCATCTCACGGTGGAAATATTCTGTTGAATCCTTCCTAGTTAGTAAAATCGCAATAGGGTAACATGAGGTGGACAAATTAATGAGCAAAAAATAATTTTTAACCCCAAGAGTGTAGCATCCACTAACAACTTTCTGTTTGTACATACGATTTTTAAATACATAAAATACTTTAGAAATACGACACAATCCATTATAAAGCTCTAAATGTAACTAATATCAGAAACAACTCTAAAAATATTCAATATATTCATACAGTTATATATAAATTCAATGTTGTTATTCTTGAAACAAAATAGTTTTAAACTTAATCCAATCAAACGTTTTATTCAGGCATAATGACACGACTAAATTATAAATATTTGTTACATATGTTTAGTGTCACATTAATACAACAATATTACATTACACTACCCAATGCAAGAAATTCATGGTTACGATGAAATATTCCACGCGTGTAAGTATTCGCCAAGACAGAAAGTAGGAGGCTCACGTGTCATGGGAAAAGTACTCACCAAGAGGTCGTAGCTGAAATGTGCCTGTAGTTAGTAACTCATCATGTGTAATGTTTCTTTGATTACCTCGGCGTTCCTCAAAGGGTTGAATTTACAAGATCAAGGGTGTTTGTTCTCGTAAAATATGATATTAATACAGAAATTTAAAATTCCAAACATCTTAGAAAGTTTTTTACAATTTTAACAGACAGCAGAAAATTTTTTGAGAGTATATTTTTTTCGGTTTTGAGAGTATATTCTCTCAGTGGCCACAACACCGACCACTCGACCTCTCAATCAAGTTTCCAAAACAACCTTTAGGCCCAAAAAGGTGTAATATTTGAGAAATGGGGCTAATCTGCCTCGTACATTCAAGAATTATATGCTGCTTTCAGCGTCTTAAAAAACCATTATAGTTGCAAAAAAATCTAGGTTGTGAAGCCTGTTTGCAATGCTAGCAAATAATATGAACACTGGATAAAACACTCAAAGCTATGAAAAAAATTGATCTCTTGAGTGAAAGGTATAATTCGGAACTCTTAAACTAATATCCTCAATTGAACCTGCGTGGCCATAAAGAACTCAGAAAAAAATTCAGGTCACATCTTTAAGAGCTAATAAGGTTGATAAATTCAGGTTCCACACGCGTTTGCACTTCATTAAGCTCTGGAAACATCCACTACATCCACGAGAGAAATTTACTCTGTCTGTATCTGTGTACACTCGGTCCCTTTTCTAAATAACACTGGCATACTCAAAGTGACTTCCAACCAATGACTTGTACAGTGTTAAACAGCCGTGTTTGTTGAAATGCCTGTGTGTTTATTGAAATGCCTGGTGATCTAAATGACGAGACCTAAGATCCTACTAGCTTTTGATAAAACACAGTTTACGTGTTCAAATAATATCAACTTGATGTGTACAAGAATGCCAAAATTGTGAACAGCACGCTGTCTTTTGATTCTACAGCTACTAATGACATAAAATAATAATAATAATAATAATGGATTAGTTTTAAGTATTAATAAAAACAATATTGTTTCGCTAATGTTCAGTGACATGTAATTGTCTTCAAATTGTTTGTTGTAAGTCACGTATTATAACATATAAACGAAATATTTAAAATAAAGTTGTTTAACTTAACTGAAAATTGTCGTGCTTGCCAACCACGGGTTTTGTACCAACCATCATTTAAGTTAAGTGGATTTAGCCACTGAACTGCCATGATAGAAAGATCGAACTTTAGCCACAGAGAAAAAAGAAACATTTCTTTGGCCACAATGAAAGCATCAACGAATGCTTTAATGGCTGTTACAAATAGCAAACGTTCATATTTATAAATTTAAAGTAATATTAAATACGTTTTTATCCTAAAGGATGTGTGTTAATAAAGGGTGGTATGGAACCCCATGGACAACTTACTACTCGACTCACATTCAGCACACAATTGGGTGCCATCTCTGTTTCTTCCTCAGCTCAAGAAACAACCCTACCTTTACGTGTTGAATACATATGAATAGTTACAAATAATTATGTGTCTAAGATAAAAACCTTAAATTAAAATGTTGCAAAGTTAAGAGATTTTTAAATTTTGTGAATATTCCATTGAACGTGAGACAAATGGGAATTTTAACAACGACGTTTTCTTAATAGCTCCAATACATTGCCAAAAAATATATACATATATGCTTAGGAAGCATTAAAATATAACTTACACGAATAAAGAGAAAATGTATAATATAATTGGAAGAGCCTGTATACTGTTGAATTCTATATAAAGATCGAAAAAAGCAAAGTAAATATAAAAACTTGTTTCAGTGAAGTTTCTTTATAAGCTTGTACAACAGAATATAATGTAAAATAACCTATTTACAACCTAAACATCTTCTTAAAGAACGCGCTCGTGTATACAGTGTAATGTAGATCGCAGCAGTTCCAAGAAAGACACATCACAATTTCCGGTGTTTTCAGCGTTCCTCTTTGAATAACAACACTCTTCCAACGATATCTTTACAAAATAAACACAAGCTGTTTACTCTAAGGAAGCGTAACTCAATAACAACCCTTATTGAGATTTATTCCCTGAGCTTCTAAACAGAGATTCGTGGAATCATCCATAAACAGTATTATGTACATTTGATTAGATACTAAGCAACTTTTTGTTTATGAAATGCTGCTCTTAATATAATAAAATAAGTTTACACCTAATAAAGAACAAATTTGTAAAACTCCAAATATAAAGAAAAAAATACATATATTACAACTTTTTGGAGTTTGTTTCGGAACAGCTTGAAAGCTAAAATTAGTTAGCAATCTTTTTAAAGCTTTTTGCCATGATACAGTATTTAAAACATTGAAAATTCAGAGAAATTCCATTAATAACATAATACAGATATCCACTCTTAATATTCTAGTATTTTCAAAATAATATCTTTAAATTAATCTGAAAGTGTTTTCAACCAGTGTTTTAACTTCGATGCAGTGTCAGAGAGTGAGTGATGCATTATGGGTAATGAGATCTGCAGGGGTAATGGATATAGAGGAGTTCCATTGGTGTCGAGGTAGTTAAATAATGATGCTGCAGTGGCGATACACACGACAGCTAGGGGTGGGTGGGGGGATACTGATTAGGTACATTAGGCTGTACAAAGTGCTGCTGGTAAAACGGTCATATATAAAGCTGACTAGAGTACTGGACACTGATGGTGTCACAAACTAATAACGTCACGATTGCTTCCATATTTAAGCATAGATACACCTTGACCTAGAGTCCTAACCCAGCTGTCTGTTCTACAAGTTATACTTGGTACCTTGATAAGGCAAGAATAGGAACTACTACTAACTAGCCATTTATTATGAACAAAGACAGTGCAGTTCTGAACCTCCTGATAGGGAGCTCTACATGGCTAATTATAGTGTAACCCTAACTACTTGACTCAGTCTCAAAAGCCTCCCCTAGGACGTAAATAGAGTAATATCAGTCTGGTGTATATCTGAAATCATTTAGTGCACTGAACATTCCTTATTTTTTACTACTTATATTTAAATGTTCAATTGATTTCTATAAACCTAATTTTTCATTAAATTTTCGATTTTATGCTATTATATTAGAATATTATGCACATTAATTGTTATAAGTTATTTTTAATTTATAAGAAACTAAAACTATAATTAAGAAATTATTGTGTAACTATTATGGAAAATATAATACGGTCAGAGAATATTATAGATCATTTTAGTGATGGCGTTACTCAGCCGCCCAGCCGGCCTCTAGCCCTGGGGGGCACTCTCCCCTACTGAGAATGAACGCAAGCTTTTAAGCTGTTTTAGTGGAACAGAGAAGTGGAACATATATGATACACTAAGTTCCCCTTACGTAGATCAAGTGTTTGATAAAATTATATAAATTAGTCTGATTAGCTTAACAAAATTTATTTTTTACTTACACATGAGTCTAGTGAGCCACGTTGTTAAAAATTATACTTTTTTAGCCCAATAGAAAAACCTTCTTTTTCACTAATATTTTTTATAGTAGACTTAATTGAGTTTTCAATTAATAAAACTAGTTTTTCAGTACAAGACCTTAAAATGCATTAATAACAGTAAAAGTGTACAGGAAGGACTAAATAGGGTAAGACTAGACACTTCATCATAAACAAGTAACCCCAAATATTATTTACTACTTTTTAAGAACTCGTTTTCTAAGAGAACAATATTTTGTATTGAGTTGTAAAAGGTGAAACAATAGAGGGAGTTGGTTACTAGGTAAAGTCAGCCGTAAGGCAAGAGAGAGACCGAAGGGAATATGAATATATGAACAAAAAAACAAACAAATAATCAGTATTAAAAAATATACAAGAATGAAAAAGACTTGAATAACAGGGTTTAATTTAAACAGTATTCTAAATTGGTTTAAACTAAATCCTATATGCTAATAGAGTAATGAAAGTGTAATAAAAATTATCTAACGAATTTATGGCTTTCGTACTTTGTTTTTAAACTTTTAATAAGACTTCATCTTTTCTTTCTAATACAACAATTATTTTATAATTTCAATGTAATTAGTGAAGAAGAATAACAATATTTTTAGAATGTAATAATCATGATTATTTTCTATCAAGGTGTTTTCTCTGGTCATACTGTTAGATATTTTTATGCGTGCTACTCCCACCATTCTACCCCTTACCTCTCTACCACCACCACCAGTATACCAATACGCCATTTCACGTTAGCCTAAAGATTTACTTCATATTTCTAGAACTATGAACAATATTTACTTTGTTAATGTAGTGATTTTAACTCGAGTTAGCCTGATTAAAAAACTCGCCTTTTCTTTAAGCATTACTTAATCTATGGAACTTTTTTAGTAATAAGAAAGCAGTGTATAATGATTGGGTTGGTCTGTACAGTGTAATACAGGTCTAAGAAAGACACATCACAATTTCCGGTGTTTTCAGCGTTCCTCTTTGAATAACAACACTCTTCCAACGATCTCTTTACAAAATAAACACAAGCTGTTTACCCTAAGGAAGCGTAACTCAATAACAACCCTTATTGAGATATATTCTCTCAGATTCTAAACAGACATTCATGGAATGATATATCTACCTTTGATTTAGTCTGCAAGAAGACTTTCCGTACGAAACGTATGGGGCTCTGAATATGACAATAGAAATGTACAAACATTGGTGCCAATTAAAAATATATATTTTATACTAAAGTAAAAAAAAAACGAAAATCTGTATTCAATTCTTTCTAAATTTTTCAAGTTTATTAAGTAACAGCTTAGACACGAATATACTTTCAAAATTAACTTCGATGCATGGTCGGCAGTCAGAGAGTGAGTGATGCACTATGGGTAATGAGAACTGCAGGGGTAATGGATATAGAGGAGTTCCATTGGTGTCCAGAGGTTTAAATAATGATGCTGCAGTGGCGATACACACGACAGCTAGGGGTTGGGGGGAGACTGATTAGGTACATTAGGCTGTACAAAGTGCTGCTGGCAAAACGGTCATATATAGATACCTGGTAAAGTTATAATGGCAAACAAGATAAAATTTAATATTATTCATTTTCACCAGTCTGGTTTAAGCTGACCGTTAGTACACCAAATGAGTGTATGTATACTACAAAACATTGTATTAGTCTGTTATTATTGTATATAGATTCATAAGTTTTAAAAGTAATATATAAAACATACGTATATAAATATCAAACTAATTGTAATTAAATATTATTTTAAACTATGGGTTTTTTGCCAGTGATACGAAATTGAACAAAGCCCAGTCTTTTAATAAGCGCATACTACAAGAGATGCCGTACTCTAATGCCTGTAATTGGAAAGCAACAGTTTCACAAAGAACAATTTCCTGTTATTTCGTTTACTTCCGGTGAAAAGCTATCTCGTGGAAGGATAAGGTTTCCTCTCAGTAAGATTAACACGCCTCGGTCCTGGGAAAAAGTATGTTGGCTGCTAGGTTTAGTAAAAATGAGAACTACGTAGTGTTATCTTGTTACGATTGTGTCCGTTTCTTGCTAGTTTATTTAAAATTTGTATGTTTATACGGTGGAAATACTAAAAAAAAATCGTACATAAAAAGATCAGTACAATTTCCCTCTTTACAATTGCGACTTATATTTGTTTTATTTTACACTGGTCCTTTTTTAAAATATTATAATATTTATATTAAAATGTTATAATATTTTAAGTGATCACTCTTCAAGCTCGTTACTTACTGGATATATAATTTCATGTTATAAGATGTAACAAACACTTCAGTAAATAATCTTTTTAGTTCGTTAGGCCTTTCGGTAACAAAGTTACTATCTTCAGACACACAAAATAAATTAATATTGTTTACATTTGATTGTTTGAAAAACACATGTTAAAATATAAATAATGATATGGAATAATTTAAATGAGAAAATAGTAAAAATATATATAAAAACTTGTATAAAATAAAAATATTAGTGTTGAGTTTTCAAATGTTCCTGGTTCATTATTAACAAGAAAATATTTGAATTTTTATATAAGCTTTCATAAGCATCTGATTGTTCTTTGTTTTGAACTTCTTTTAGTAAATTACATTTAGTAAAATTAAGGTTGAAATTGATGCAGTGTTTTACTATCGCTGATTTCTCCTCTTGATAATTTTTAAAATGATATTTGTGTTCTTTTAATCTTGTTGATTTTTCTTTTGGTTTGACCAATATATTTTTTATTGCAATTGTTACATTAAATTTAATAAATTCCAGACTTTTCTTCATTTTTAATTTTGTTCTTTGGATTTCCAAGTAAATATTTTAATTTTTATGTACATTTAAATGATACATTTACATTATAGTGTTTCTTAAAACCTTTTTGCATTACGTTTGAAAAAGATCCATATGTAAAACTTCTCCAAACAGACTTTTCTTTTTTGGGTAGTAGAGTTGTTCGGTTTTGTTTTTCAATTTGTTGTCTTTTCTTATTTATCATTCTTGTAATCATATTTGGGTTGTATCCATTAAAAATTGTGGTTTCTTTGATTTTTGTAATTTCTTTATTGAAGTTTCTCCCTTTCCCTTTGTTAAGTAAGACGATTGTTTAAACAATGTAGAAAGCTTATTAAATAAATAATAATTGAAATAGTTTAGTTTATTTTTTATTTTTTTCTTTTAAATAAGATACCTACTATATATGTTTGAGCTGAACTGATATCTCCACAAATAATCTCCCCAGTTCTGTCTTATTGTCAGTAACTTGACTGTCACGCCTTGCCGGAGTCTAGGGCTTTGACACGTAGGCACTTTACCAGCTCATATCCGACTATCCATCTTCTAAAGATCTGTATAAGTAGTAATGAGTCGTTAGTAAGGACGGTTGGTTTAAAGAATCATATAATTAATTTGTAGCATAGTGGGTATGAGGGTTTGGAAATATGCTATCAACCCGTAAAGTGCAATATGTACTCATATAACTGATATGCATGGGTTGTTATTACGAAAAAACGCAATTTTACCAACCCCCGTTATAAAATACCAAAATAACACTTAGAGGCCAGTACAAACCCGCCACACACCCATAAACGTACAGTGGTACTGACCCTCACCCACTCATACCAGTACACTGTGGTGGGTATGGAGGATGACCTCCTGGTGGGTATGGGGGAGTACACTCATACCAGTGGGGTTGGGGGATGACACACCCATCTATATTCTTACAATGGTACTGACTGGAGTTTTCCGACGTTATCGTTAGATATCGGTTTCAAGCAACATCGAACGTGGCTGGTCCTTGGATGGGTAACTTTGTGAGCGATGCCATGCTTGCCTTAACGTGAGAGGATATCCTAGCGCTAACGTTATCTGGTTAAATTAGATATTCTTTTAACATTTAGGAGAGACAGACTAAATGAACAAAATATTCCTAAATTAAAAATGATATAGTCTAAAAAAAAAAAAAAAAACTAAATTAAACTTACATTTGATCAATTCGAAATTTATAATAAGTTATATTTTACAAAATTCTACATATTACACCGTTAAACAAATCTTCCAACTATTTATACCATAAGAATCTGTCTGGCAACCCACAGTAGTCACACATGATCCCAAGTAATGTCACTTCTCTACAGTTAAGCCCATGTTGTGGCACCAACCCACATACATCAGTTGGTGCCTACACCACAATTGTGCAACTCCTTCCAACACCCCTTCAATTATATAACACTTGAAGGGGTCGTGTTGCAAGCCACAGCAGTAACATATGGGGCCAAGTTTCAACAGTTGCCAATCCCTTGTTGTGGCAGGCGTACACATTCGCTATTCACGCTACTAGTTTGCAACCTCTACCAACTTGCAGACATAAAAATAACTCAAAGTAGACTGAACTTTTATGGATTATAAAATAATCATGTAATCGAATCTTCCAATTTGATATGAGCGCGCTTGGTGGTGTTTGAGTGAAGCTTAGACGTACAGTGTTATCAAGTGCACAATACATCCGGCAATCTATAACAATACAAACACTAAGAATACAAATAAATGTTAAACACACTATAAACAATAGGAAAATCTGTAGTTAATACATTTTCGCAAACTAATAAAGTCACGGAAACAAACTGGCAGGTTATTTTACATTTATAGATAAAGAATTGAAATATGACATCCTTGCAAGCCGTCAAGGCGTTGGTATGGTTACGGCTGGCTAATACCGTTTCACCATTGTTGTAGCATTCCTAATTCCCAAGTAGTTCCAGCTTTTGCTATAGGGGCGCTCTGAAGTCAAGTTGGGAGATAAATGAAATCGAATTTAGTGGGGCATAGTACTTTGTATATTTAAAACCATTAATCTATTTCGGTTGGAATAGTCGCCCACTGAACGATGACTTTAGGCATTTGGCCGCCCAACGAAGGCATGCTTTAAATGGGCTCATTATGGCACAGATCCATATCATTTAGCATTGGAAAGTTACAATGGAGAGTAAATAAGTGCTAAGAAATTGGCGAGTAAACTTGCAAAACACATAGTGTGTTGTGTGGAGGCGCGGAGTTGCACCCTAGATTCCAGAGCAAGGTTACGATTAGGCGTTCAATCACACATATCAACTATCTAGAGTGACTCATCGCGTGAATGTTTATGCAGTGCAATTTATGTCCGTGAACGACCACATTTATTGAAGATCCGTGTTGATAAATATTTTTTTACAACTAGTTTACTTTAATCGAAAAATATATAACTATCACTGTTAAAATTGGTATTTCAAAAGATATCTTCTCTAGGATAAGAACAATATGAAAAACATTTTATTAAAGTATTTCTTTTTAAACGGGAACTATTTCAGGATCATAATTTTATTACACTACTATGGATGATTCCAATAGTGTTTTACAAGTGAGGCTCAAACGTACCACTTTATTACAGTAAAACTTGCTTTAGTAATTTCATATGTAATGCTTAACTTTTGTTAAACATATAATTTACTAATATATTTCGTAAAACGTCCATTAAATACACGTAACTACTGCATATAATGAAGTTCAAGAGCACTATTATAGTATAGTTTGATATGAAGACATACATAACTGAACACAATATATGGGATGGTGCGGCAGTAATAAATTAGTGGAGCATGCAACCCACACAGCCCAAGATCACACAGGCTAACTATCTTATTTAACCTTTACTAACGTGGATAACAGTAGATTACCTGTGTAGTCTGGTTACTAACTGAGTTTGACTTAAAGCATTACTTGCGATCCGAATCACTTGGTATTGATCTGATGTTCAGCTAATTGACAAGTCACCCTGACTACCACCCAACGTGGACACCCCATACTTCTCTATAAGTGTCCACGTCGATGGAAACCTCTGAGAGGACGTCACGTCACTATTAATAGGACTGAATGTAGAGCTTATCGCCGACAATCCCAATAACACTTTATCCCTAAGTAGCTGGATTACATCACTGCACTACTAGTACTGACAGTGGATATTTATTTTACATTTAAATTTTAACATTATTGGTGTTTAATAGACTATTTATTTCTTAAACTAATTCTATTTATTTTAAAACAATACGTCAAAAGATTAAACTGGCGGCAAAGTGGGATATAAGGGAGCAGTGTATTTGAGGTCGTTATAATGTGATGCTTGCAGAGAGTTGAACTCAATGACTGGTGAGAGTTGTTATAGCGATAGTTGCAACTCGATATATACATTCGATATATTGGAATGTCGGGCAGTTTATCTGTTCTATTTAACGGTCTTCTAATAAATTATCATTGAATAGCAGTAATTTATTCCCAGCTAACAAAATAGCAGTAGAAAACTGCTCATGAAATTACAAAGTAGCCCTATTAAACATATATTGGCATCATATCGTTTTATTATTTTGGGTTAATGAATAATCTATTGTTTTATTATTGTCTTGTGCAACAATTATTAATTTTTCATGAAGAGTGTCACAATTTAATAGGTAACTGACCTAGATTTTTGCTATTATTTTTAACTAGTCAGTATCAAAACCCCACGAACACGCATCCATGTGATTTTACCACCTAGAAATATCAATATTCGACACAATATTTAAAAAGAAAAAATAATGTTTTGCACTAAAATGGCGTATATTATTTTAGTAATAGCGGTTTTTTCATAAACACAATTTTTAATAAATCGTACAATAAATAATAATGGATATACTTAACAAAAACAATCAAGTTTGGTTGGTTACTTACTACTTTGCTTGGTATTTAATCAACTACTTTATTTACCTTGCAATGAACCTAACCTGAAATAACCTAACCTAACCTAACCTAACCTAACCGTACATAAAATAATCTAAACTAATCAAATATAAAATAACCCAACCAACCTTCTCGTAGAATATCTTATTATTTGTCGAATGATTATTTAGATGTCGCATTTGTATTTAGAATAAATAACTATATATATTTAACTTAAAATTGTTGTTTTTTCTTTTTTCGTGTTCAAGGAGTTAATTTTGTTATTATTTTAATAAACTAATTTGTTAATTGTTAACATTTAATGTAAACAATTTAATTAATTGTTATTAGTTTAATAAACAATCTTTTCAATTGGGTGGGACCACTCTATTCCATATTTACCACTGATTGTTCTTTATACTACATATCATTAAAAAATCTTATCTGTTGTCAAATCACATGTAAACTATAAGCAAGTCAAGTATTGGACACCTGTATGCCTCGACCCTCGGGTGGGCTGTGTGAGTAGGGTGGATCCAGAGGAACCCTGTATGCAGGATGAGTGGATGAGCAATTCATTCACTATAGCATTTAGTAGTTTAGAGAACCTACTAAATTTGTTTGGGTATACATCAAGTCTCTTGCTTGAAAACTACAACATACATAATGCAATAAATGTTAAAGGTTATTGAGAAAAAAGGTAAAATAACTACTGGACAGTTGTCGTATTTTAATATCTTTGATAATTAGTTGTTATACAAATTTGTTCCTAACTGATCTCTATTATTGTATGAGGTTCATTTGTTGATAATACCTTTTTTGGAGTATGTTTAAACACCATCTTTAAACACTTGTGAACCTAACTTATAGCTTTTTAATTAGCATAATACTTGTTGCTAAATATACAGTGCAGTACTGTAACCTAACTTAATTATACTTTTTACTACCCCCTTCCCCTAGATTATGAGTAAAGGCAAATTGTGCAAAATATGTTCAAAATGGTTCCTTGTCATTAAAAAATATTAATATAAAAGGATAGAAATATTATTTCCACATAAGTTGAATGTTTGATGTTTGCATTTTTAATCAGTATTATGGAGTTCCGAACCAGCATAAAATATCTAATGCAGCTAAAACAAACGCCAAAACAATGAAAAAACAGATACAAAAAAATCTGTTACAGTACTAATCCAATGACTGTTTGATAAAACATTAGTATATTCATAATTTAACGTTTCCTGTTTCATATCATTTTAACCAACCAAAAGTCCTTTACTTTTTTCTAATGACAAGAGTATTTGTTTCTTTTTGTTAATCCTTGAACGCTCCTTAAACAATCTGTTAGTGATCTATGATCAAAGTAATTACATGTAGTCTACAAGAATTTTAAATCTACACTTTTTTTAAATAATACAATATCAAACTCAAGAGTGTCAATGATTTTATGCTTTTCCTCATTACTTGTGAAAGTCAAACATTTTAATAAATAATATCAATCAAAAATCTACTTCTACCATTGTATAAAACAACAGAAATGCGAATAAAGCCAGTGGGAAGGGAAGGCAATGTTTTTTTCCCTTAAAAACGTAATATACATTTTTAAATCCGCGCGACTTAATAAATATCAATATTACGTCATTAGACCAAATTTATGTTTATTGGTTACTTATATTAAAATCAAGATGCATACAACTGATTTGTAAGCATAATTATAATAATAATAATATAAATTTATTTCCCTACAGATTTAAAAGAAAGGTGGTGACTATTTTTATAGCGAATCACAATGTATAAAATACATTTTAAAATATTGAAACTTGTATATTTAATTTTTTTCCCTATGATATGTTTTAATGATTATAATCATACAATTCAGTGTTTTCTAATTAAAACTAAGAGAATAATTTGGTGTTTAGTTAAAACTTATAACGTTTAATGGTGAGGAGTCTCCAGGGATAATAGATAACTTGAAGGCTGCATCCGCTATTAGTAACTGAATACGTAAATACCTCATACATTCCAGCGCGGCGTGCCCCTAGCCTTCATGGCCGCTGGACATCCGTGTGACTTCAGCTGCAACGATCCCCGCTCAAACGTTACTCCGTCTATCCGACAGTCACAAAGACATTAAGTTACAACTATTTATTTTACTATCACACATTTTTCAAACTTAATATCAAATAAAATTACATAAGAACAAAGGCAATGGATACATTAACACTACTCCTGCTCAACCCAATCCAGATAAACTTATAAACAGTAAAATATTTAATATAACTCATATATTATCATCTCTAAATATTTTCACAAATCTAGAAATATAAAATTTGTACATAATACATATTTAAATAAAATTTTGATTATTTCTGTGTTTGAAAAGTAATTTGGTCCAAGTAATAAATGTTCTACCTTGCGATGTTTCCTGTCATTGAAAATGGCTAAACATATCCCTGACTACAAAGTTTAGGATAACATAGAGATTATTTTATATTACCGGGATGTAATACGATTTTCTTTGTTATTTTGATTATACATCAATATAAAAAAGATTAATCAATCTAAGAGTCTAAGTTTTATTCATAAACCTCTTTTTATCCATAAAAATTATGCTCTGAGAAATTTTAGACTACCTTCCTTTGTTCCAAAGACTTTTTTTTAGTTTTTAAAACATTTTCTGAAAGGGATGATGAATTATTTGATATTCATTGGAGAACGTATAAATCAGATGAAATATTTTTGTTTGAAACAGTAAACAATACTGCATAAAAGCATCATTTGAAAAACAAATGTGTAAAAATATTAATTTAAAAAAGGTTAAAGTGTAACATTTAATTCTGTTAGTTAGTCAACAGCTCACTGTCACTATACTGTCCCTTAACCCCTGAGAAATGTAACCAAGTCACAGTCAAAAAAATGTACACAGTACAAATATGTAACCAATAGTTGATTACAGCTTTGGGGTAATCAACTATTTGGTTAAAGAGTAAGGCCTCGTCGTAATAAATATACATAAATACCAGTTCTATGTGGTGGAGTTGAAGCACTAAGGATGCCATCACAGATACCCCTTCTCGCTTTGTTGCTTCGAAAAACGAGCTTAAGTAATAATTTATGCTTTTAGAAAGTATAAAGGTAGAGTGTAATATGGATGAAAGGGAATTACAAAATACTTACAGGAATGTAGGTTTTCCTTGTTTAAGATGTATTCAGCTTAAACCATAGGGCTTAAATGTAGGATAATTGTCGACAATTTTAATGTACGTGGAGGCACGGACAATTTAATTTGATTGAAATAGGATTGTAAATATTTCAAAAGAAGCTGAATTAAATAAAACTTGATCAATAAAATATGAAATATTTAGTTAAAGAAGTAGGTTGAAGAGGTAGTTTTCATTATTACACTACTTTGTAGAGTAGTTGTGTTGGCTGACTACTTGGAGCGCTAGCTCCGGCATTGCAATGGAAGTTTAGTAACTGAATGTTGTTAGACACCCAATCGAATATTTCCTGATAAAATATTTAGTAAATACGAGTGATAAAACTAATAATCAAGCTAATGAGAGCAATTGATTATAAATAACATACCTTAAGTCTTAAGTTTAGTTGAGAAACATAAAATATTATTTACTGATTTCATTTTATCTGAAAGGCCAAGAAAGACGATTATTTTCGATTGTAAAAGTTTTTATTGTACATTATTCTAATAAATTTACAAGTGGTGCGTGTTTAAGTTCACCGAAACACCATCATTACTCTGTCACCATTTACAGTATTTAAAAATATACTCAGTTATTTGAATGTGACATTAATTCCCTAAAATATTATTATCAATTCATTATTAATTAATACTTTAAAACATTACTTTCGTTAATGTAAGTATAGCAGATCTAAATTTATATACTAGACATTTAACTAGCATAAATAGGATTACAAGACAGGCGTAAAGAATTGGACATGTAAGACATGGACTAAAGATAAAACATTGTTTCTCAGCATTTATGTATATAAAATTATAGACCCTGTACAAAAACTAGCTAGATCCTGTTAGATTGGAGGTTAAAATGAACAATGACATCAGTTTGTCCTTGAACCTGTTAGGAGGCCAATGGGAAGGTCGGAGAAAGTAGAAAACAGCTGTTAATGGTCGTGTGGGTTGGCTGTGAGGCAGGTGGATACGACAGAAGGGAGCGGAATGTACGCTGCGGTACTATCGGCTTCTCGGATCGTATCACAGATACGGCAAAGATCGAAATACTGATACCATTATCAGCATAATGGGTATAGTATACAAATATATTCATAACAACAATATCAATAACCTTATTGTTTAAATAACTTGGGGAGATGAGTGTGCATATACTTGAATATAATAGAAATAAATTTTAATCAAATTACTTTTGTTTACTCTTTACTGCCATCTTTATGTAGTTTTCAGTTTTTCAATATATTGTTAATAGAGTGTGTTTCTTTTTCAAACACTGCAATTTCTCTTTCAAGCATTTTTTACCTCAAGCTATCGCCCACACAAAACTTTTAAGGTGTTCGTATTTTAAGCTGAATATGAATAGTTTTACATTATTATAGGAGGATTATGAGTGACCTGTGCAGTCTGGGTTCTAACTGAGTTTAATTTATGCTCAGAAAAGTCCATTTATCTATTTAATGTCTCAGGTTTACGTTAAATCCGAACCACATGGTATTGGTCTGATTTTCAGATAACTGACAAGCCTGACACTAAGTTATCTTTACTTCACAGCATCAGAACCTTGAATACCACTCAACACGTACAAACCAGACGTCTCTAGTAGTATTCAAGCCGATGGCAACCATTGAGCTGATGCCTCAGAACATAGAACCTACCGCCTACAATCTCTACAAGACCTTGTCCCCAAGAAGCTAGGTTACAGCACTACGCCACTAGTGTCAACTAAGTGTTTTGCGTCTTTATTATGAACGTTAAACACATTATCCTGATTAGAAACCCATAATTTCATAAAAAGGGTTTCATTTTTAAAGATCACACTCTCTTTAACACTATCTGGTTTGTTATCCTATTTTTTATAAAAAAGGTGTTCATATTAGGTATTTGGAAAATTATAAATTAAGGCAAGTTATTATTACGTCAACATTTTGTTTGAATCCCTGCAACTTTGTAAGAAATTAAGAACTGAATAATTTAAACAAATTATATAAAATAGTACCCTTTAGTGCTTCGCATGTCAAAGACGTAAATGGGGAGTGCGAGATAAGTTTATTATTATTTTTTTTTTCAAACTTCATCAGGATTGTACATTTTTGTCTATATGGCAAATATATAGATATCTTGTGTTGTATATTTGCGAGAATAGTGAGTCACTGCTTTATACTTAAGAGTTTGGAGGGAGGCGTCCAAGGTTCGTATCAACTACTGAGGAAACGGCTCGTATACTACTGTAGTTGAACAACAACCACCCCCATGACTACAGGGGGTGTTTAACAATCCAAATCCTTAAAATTAGCTTTTAGAAACTGTATCTGTAACTAAAAGTGAAATTTAAAAGAAATAACAACGTTTTTATATACCTTACATTGTGAAATTTCTATTTGTAATCCTACATAAAAGGTATGTTATACATAAACGTATGTTTTAAATTAACTGGGAACTATTTATCAGTCCACTAGTGCTAATTAACCGCACTTGACAATCTAGTCCTTTATCACCGGCTGTATCCTTGAACAGACCGACTACAATCGCCTTTCACCACCACCCATCTGGGTGTGCAGATGACACCTGGTAAGTTCCAAGGTGATGTGAACCATTGGTGATCTGGAGCAATAAGATCTACAGGAGTCATAAGGAAGTCATCCTCCTCAAGGTCTAGGATAGTACTGCTAGCATCCATTTCCGGGTGACGTGAACACTGAAGTAGTTACTGCCAGTCTGTATATTTACTACACCCTGTAGATTATAGATCTGTGCGGGAAACTTATTCAGCCATGCCAGGATTCGAACCTTTAATATCTCTAACTCAGGCTGAAAGTACTGACGCCTTGTTAGAAGACTAATGATCCATCCGATAGCATGTAGATCGATTGCCAATTGATTGATAGCGTAGGTCGATTATCAATTGATCGATAGCGTAGATCGATTGTCAAAAAGATTGATAGCGTGGGTCGATTGTCAATTGATCAATAGCGTAGATCAATTGTCAAATGATTGATAGCGTAGGTCGATTTTCAATTGATCGATAGTGTAGATCGTTTGTCAATTGATCGATACTGTAGATCGATTTTCAATCGATGGACAGGCAAATGACGTTGAACATTTGTAATGCAGACTACTATCAAAATGCGTAGTCATCTGTGTTCCACATGGGTGCCTCATCAAAGTATGGTAGACACGTATGTGATATCTGGCATTTCCACTTCATCATACTTTCCACAGTGCATCGATAGTAAATAGTGAAATAATTGTCTTCGAATAAAATAAACTTTATTTTACCCAATCATCTTATCAGGGATTGACCCACTAAAATGTCCATATAAATGAGAAATGCCAATATTTAACTATAAGCCGAACCTCAGTAAACTTCACGTTACCTATGGTTTTATACATTACATAATAATAATAGAATTTTTGTAATTTACTTGTTGGAAAAACTACTAAAAGTGACCTCACACTTTTAACTTTAGGTACATTTCTACCACTGATTTGAAATTTTTTTCAATAATTATGACGTAAATAAATAACCTTTTCTTGTTCACCTGGACAAAGATTGCGATTCTAAACACAATACAGCACTCTCCAACTTCATAGTTGATCATTAGATACTAACCTATTATTAGTCATAGACCAAAATGTAAATATAGGGGTCTTACCCATTTTCATGTTTTTTTCATTAGTCAATATCAACTCCAAGAACACAAATCCATAAATATTTTTCAGGGAGAAAATAATTTGTTTACGGAAAAAAATAAAAACAGAGAAAAGAGTTTTAAACCAAAATCTTGTCTCATGTGTATGACATTTATATTATATAGTTTTTCTCATGAACACGAATTTGACATCAAATGTTCCATAATAGGAATAATAAGTTATATATTCGACAGAAAAGTGGGTTATGTTAGTTTAGATTATTATATGTTGAACGGAATCCCTAACCTAACTTATTTTAATATCTCAGTTTTTATTTGTCGTAAGAATAAGGGCATGATTGTACATAGTTTTAAGTGTAAAACTGTTTATTAAAAAAATAGACGAAACCATATTTTGTTTATCACGTACATGAAAAAGGGGACTGTACTTCCGGCGCAGTGCTGTAATCCTTGGAGACTAAGTGTTGCGGAGATTGTAGGGGATAAGCTCCATGATCAGTTCTCTTAATACTGACAGGCGTCCACGCAATGGTTGCCATCGACGTGTATATTACTATAAAAGTCTGGTGTGTCCATGTTGGGTGTTAGTCAGGGTCCGAATGTTGAGTATGGAAGAGAGCTGCATAATAACCAAGTAGTACTAGTATGATTTGAAAATCATACCAGTACTACTTGGTTTGGATTCCTAGGTTGTCCTGGCTATTGGACATCGTTAGTAAATGGCATTTTCTAAAGAACGGTCGACTTTAGTTAGTAACAATGACCTTACTCGTTCATCTACACTCATACACCCCTCATATTGACCCATGCATCCACGATTAATGAATAACAATTAATAGTAATGAAGTGTTATTAAATGTTCATTTTATCCATCCAAGTCGATTCTTAGATCAATTATTTGTAAAATCAAGCCAAGCCAACATTTCTTTTAAGAGTAAAACTTGTAATGAAACATAGTAAAAGTAAATAATTACGTACCTGTGAACGAACCAAACGTAATGTGTAGAGGCCATATATAACGAGATGCTATATGGGGTAGTCAACCCCCGCATGGAACAGTGGTAGACCTCCCAATGTTCGTCCCGACAGTCAGTCTCCCGAACCCAAACCGCCCGCGGTTCATTTTGATTTATCGGCTGGCGAACAATCCTCAAACCCCAATTGATGTGACACTCAGAACATACGTGGGATCCGGGCTTATTTATTGTTTTGGAAGCCAACTGGCTGTCGCTTTATACGGATAAAGGGATATCCGGATGAACGGCATAAAATATCACTAGTTGGTTGGGGTTGTTCACTGTTTCGGTTAAAACAATTGTAATTATAATTTTATACATGTGTGTATACAATATGTGTTATATTGAAATTAGTGTTTAAATATATACAAATATTCGATACCGTAAATATAAGAATTAATTTTTAGTAATACAGTATGTAGTAAAATAACTCAAGTTAGCAAGAATCACGTATAACATATTTTTTTTAAATACCACAAAAAATATTTATTCAAATTACGACATCTATTATGTTGTTGATAACAATATTTATATAAATCCCACAATAATTTGTATTTAAAATACTTTACCGGTAAATATTTTACTAATGTACTGATGAGAAACTCTCTATAAACATTTACAGTGCTGTAACATTATATTTATAAAACATTCTACAGTAAAAGTGATACTTCATGAAGCTGGAACCTTGTTGGGTAGATGTGTTTTTAAAAACAGTTTTATAATAAGTGAAATATGCTACTCTTTAATAAATATTGTTACTTTTTAAATATATTCTTACTAAACTTAAAAATTCAAAATACTAAGACAACAAATTAAATATTGATATAAAAATCTTAAATAGCTTTAGATTTGTTGTAAACCGAAAACCTAAAGATCAAAATACCATAATATTTAAAAATCGTTTAATAAAAATGTCCATAAAATTATTCTCTTAAGTAATACCGAACTAATACTTATCATTCCTCACCTGGAACTGGAGGGGGAGAGGGGAACATTGATATTCTGATGAGCAGGCTTGCTTTATCCGTGTAGCCTTGTAGCATGACTTGTCTACCGAATAGTTTGGGGAACTAATAATAGATCAAACACTTTGAAAGCAGAACGGTTTGTAGTTCCAATGGCTTTGGGATTCCTTTGAGGTGAATAGTCAATCGACTATTACAGAGGAGTATCTGGAACTTATATAATAAGTAGAAACGATCATCTTCAAACATGGAACTTACCATGGATAATATTTAATAAGAGAATTGTATTTACATTTTATTACATTAAATAAGGGTTACATATAAGTAATAATATGATTTAAATTTTCGTATTCTCAAACTGAAAGTTTGTTCGATTATAAAAAAAAAAATTGAAAATCTATTTAAAGATTAAAGAACCGTCGTATTTGTGGAGGGGGAGTGGGTGGGTTTCATAAGCGGGACAGCTGTAAATGTCATTCGTGATGGATACTTAATATTAAGTTCTACTTAGTACATAACTGTAGTCGAAAATATGTATAGAAAATATTACTATTACTAGTTTCGGTATTCTAATAATTGTCTCAGACTGTCAGATTAATTAAGTTGGAGAGCCAGCGGTCAAGCCGTCTAGGACGTCATGACTTGTGGACGTCATACACCCCAACTATATGAAGCGTAAGATCAAATCCCCTCCATAAAAAAAATCGTTGTTACCTTGTAGATAAGATTTCAGTGCTGGCATCAAATATGATATTGTTATAAATCTATGAATCACAAGATCTATTTCGTTCGCAGATCGATACTTTAACACACCACAAGTTAAGAGATGAACTTAAAACAATGACTTCGTTACGAAACAATTTAACATAATTCTTATAAAATCGGCTTGAAGAAACTTGATAAAGATGATTTATGACCCGTTAAATATTAAGGTAACCAATAGAAAAAAAGAAAAAAAAAGAAAAAAAAAATTATTTCTATGTGTATTCAAAAATATCTGTGTGTATTAAAAAAAAAAAAAAATATATTATGAAATTGATCTTAACAATGAAATATCACAATGTTTTATTTAACATTCTGTGTTATCTGGTTGTTAAGTTTATTCATAGAAAATCGTTAATATTTTAAATACTGTACATAAAACATGACATTAATTGTAAGTAAATAGAAAGTTATTTTTTAGTTAAATTCCACAAATTTAATTTTCATTAAGAGCGTTGTTGCCGATTAAGGCATCTTCAGTATTTATTTAATGAAAATTAAATTTGTGGAATTTTACTAAAAAATGACTTTCTATTTACAATCTAACAAATTCCATCAAGAATATACAGCATAAATTAATTGTAAGGATTTTACAATGTTCAATTAGTTTCTTTATTATAATATTATTCATACATTATTTTGACCTTGGTAGGGCATAATTTTCTATTAATGAAGGAGAAAAACAAATAGTCGTCAGTCAAAATTGGAGGGACAGTTCAAATAAGCAGAAATTGTTATTGTAGTAAAATACATATATATTATGAATTAAAATTATTTATCAGATTACCAAATATTGTTTTCAATGTAAATAGCATAAAAACAGAATGTATAGTACTAAATACTGTATAGTAAACTGTATAGTACTAAATATTTTTATAATGTACTTAATATTTTGTACTATTAAACTTTAATAGAATGGTCATTTACTATTTTATTTCCTTTTTTGAAGATTAAAGTATATCCACGGCCATTTCAAGTACTTTCTTTACATTTGTTTGTCTATTTACGCCAGCGAAATGTTTAACTTATTGTAAAAACGTTGTTATGGGACAACGGTCCAAAACCATCAAGTTAATTTGTAATGGACCTCCCGGGATTATGACCCTCTGCATATGAAGCAGAAGTGCTAACCACTGAGGTAGTAAGAAGCCTATTTTAGTAGATGATATGATTTATACAATACGACTGCCTGATCCACAGTAGTAGGTCAGTAAGGTTTCGTACCTGTTGGGACTTATCTGGGTTCTGCACCACCCTTCCAATATGTAAGCTGTTCAATAACATCTATTGAATAATGTTACAGTATTTCTAATTCAGTATTTATGCATGTAAAGTGGCACTGATGTTTTTTATGTTTTTAACTTATTATTTTTACAGTTTACACAACTCTAAGGGGCTTATGAACATTTTATTCGATTATCGAAACATTTGTTGGTAGCGTATTTGGTTAAAGCCTCGTAAGCTAATTATTATCAGTTCGACACCAATCAGAGCCATACCACATTTTGAAAGGGATCAGCTGATAGTAACTGGCTGTTCATTTGTCATTGACACTTTCTAAGGGATAGTCGCCCTTAATTTGAAACAAAAACTACATTCGCCTATCTAAACTCATTCAAAATCCACATTCACCCACATAATGACGATCGGTGTCTTAATAATAAACAAATATTATAAGTAGGCCTATACAGGGTGGTTTTTTAAATGGGCTACCATAAACCCTAAGTGTGACAAACACTTTACATGGGAAACCATACATTGTTTTTGGAGACAATTAAAAACACCACCATTTTCCAATATGGTAGTCAACTTTGTTTTTTTCTAATAGAACACCCAATATTTAATGATAGTTTTTAAATGGAAATAGTTATTTTAATATTTTTTTTATCCTGGACAATTTTCGATATTTTTCTTAATAGTTTAGATATGAGAGCTCAAAATGGAATCTAAACCTCATGGAACTAATGAGATAGCACATTTTTTTTATCTATCAACTAATGTTAAAAAATTGATATAATCTGCAAACATTACAACAAACATTTGGAAAATGTATGCCAAGATATTATTTTTTCATGATTTGACAGAATAGTGTATTAAATTATAATACACAGACATTTAAATCAAATCAAATCGTTTATTACGCCAGTAAACATATATATACGCATTAGCCAAGTCATAGTAAATGCAATAAAACAATAATGAGCATTTAGTTAAATATGTTACTATTTTGTTATTTAAAATTTATGTTGGAAGCACTGTTACGATTATCATATGCATAACTCAACTTATAATACAACTGTCGATCTGTGTTGTAATCTGACTTAAACAGCTGACAATGGTAAAAGTGCTGCCAACATCAGTTTTAAGTGACAAAATAGTAACATATTTCATTACGTTTCTGTGTATTATAATTTAATACACTATTCTGTCAAATAATGAAAAAATAATAGCCAGGCATACATTTTCCAAATTTTTGTTGTAATGTTTTCATATTAGATAATTGTTTTGAATGTTTATACAAAACAAATATCATCTCAATGGTAAGCTCCATAAGGAATCTGTACATTTTAAGCTCTCATGTCTACGTTATTAAGTAAAATATCAAAAACTGCCAAGAATAAAAGAGTCTTGCGATGCGATCATCTAAAAATATCATTAAATATAGGATGTTACATAAAAAAACTAAGTTGACCACCATAAAGGAAAATGTTGATCAATTTTCAAAATTTGAAATATGTGTTTTAAATAATCTCCAAACAAAAGGTAAGGTTCCCAATTTAAAGTTTTTGTCAGACTTATGGTTTCCAAGATCACAATGGTGGCCCGTTAAAAAAAAACACCCTGTACATTATATACTTATGATTATTTATTCATTACTGTTAGCAGAAAAAATAAAGAACAATAACAAACACAAATTAAATAATTAGGCAAAGTGCTAATAGTTAATTTGCTTCAAAAAAGTCTTTCATTATGTAAATCTCAGTAAAATAGCAACCCCTAGATAATTAAGAAAACAGACTAATGAAAAATCAACGAAACAGTTTAAAATTTACTTACTATATTGGAAATAAACCATAAAAGGTATGTCGTCACTAAACGACTTGGAAGTCATTAAAATTCACTCTGGTAACCTCAACGATCTTCTAGTTCCATCTCAGAAGTCTGTAAGGTTTGACCTTGGAGGATACAGCTTCCTTACTGACCGTGAACGTTAACAGTTGTGAAGACATCCTTCTGATGACCATAAGTACTGAGTCCTGCCGTCCTTCGCAATCCCGGCAGTGGTTAGACATCCTTTAGGTCCAGATGTCAGAGACAGATGTTCACTGTAAATGTTGAAATTATGTATATTTGTTTTGTAAAATGATCAGTTGTTCTATTGCCAGTTAGAAAGCCTTGTTAGCAAGCTTAAAATAATGTCTTTCTGACAAGGATATTTACATTGTTCATTCATTTGTCTTTAGCCAGTAGATAGGTTTATAATTTTCTTGAAGATATATAGTGAAATATCCGATTTTAGTTTTTAGATAGTTAATTATTTTGTAGTCCTTAATGTATATATGATAACAAATCTGATTTTAGTTTTTATATATGCAATTATTTTCACGTATTTAGCCTTTTGCCAAAGCATTTTGTTTCTTTTTTAAGCGATAAGAGTGTTATGGTTTGATTAGTAATTACTAGTGTGACAATATTGCAAAAAAGTATAAATAACTGCAAGAACAATGTCAAAATTCTTACATTGTAATTTTGAGAGATTACATAGATATAATTAACTGTAGTAATCATTGTAAAAGTAAGCGTAATAACTGGATTCTACACATTTTGTTGTAATGTAAATACTACAAAAATATCTATAAATGAAGTATTTCTAATTGTAAGTTATATATATTTGTTTTGTTTAAATCAGATATGAAAGTAATAATATTAGAACAGTTTACTACAGTCAGTGACGTATGTTACAGTAAAATGACACCAATGTGGAACTACGACTAACATTGTAGTTCATTAGTTAATTAAGGTGGGAACTAACGATTAATTTCAAACTTGTATGCTCAGTATGATTAAAGCTAAAATTTACTCTAGTTGGTGTTATAGTGTCTTGTGGTTCATGGTGCTGCATCCACTAGTATCCTTATATGCATCATCTCACTCTGTCTTGGAGTACTGGTTTTGGACACCATGCATATCTATGCCCAAAACTATTTTGTTTTAGTGCTAGTTAAAATGGAGTGTCTAAAAATGCTAGTCTCTTGTTGGCTTTTCATGTACGATTTAACATTAAATTTGCTTACAAAAAGCATACAACACTATCCAAATACATTTTAAGAAGGGCATTTGCGACAAACACCATAATGCATTTGCAATTTAATCCATGCAATATTTTTTCATTTTTGAATTTCCCATTTAAAGTTGTATTCAAAAGCACACTTTATCAATAGTATTTTCATTTTACGTTTATCAGTCTAAAAAGCAAAATGTACAGAATTACATTATGTTTTTAAAGTTGTTACAAATTTTTGGAAAATCTAGTACACTTTAAATGGAGTTGGAGATGTACTACACATAATACAGTTACTCTATCACTAAAATATTATTTTCTCCTGCACTTCCAAGACTTAAAATAATAACTTCCTCTGTCGAAACAAATTGGCATGAAGAAAACAATCCGTTCATGTTGTGTGACACACAAGAGCAATACTAATTGGTACACATAATGTTGCTTGGGGACAATGTTCACGTAAAATTGCTAACGGATGAGAAATGTACGTAATTCGAAAGGGAAATTACCACATAAATTATATTTAAGGTAGGTCTGGTCACAGTGAAACATAATCCTAATAACATGTAGTTACTGTGGTCATGGGAATTATGACACTACATAATGACACGTTGACACAATGCAGTGCACCCTGTGACCCGGTTGCCCCACACAGTAGATGGGTTGCAACAATGAGGCTAGCGGGTCGGTCTCACCTTCACTGGGGTCCGACAAGGATCAAAACTGGTTCCCTTCTTTTCCCAGCACACGCGTGTCTTAATGTAATGAAGTAAACTCACAGGCCTTTCTGGACGGTACATTGCCAAGAGGATCGTAATTGCAGTGTCCTGAGGTGGTCCGCAATGATTAACCTCCGACCTGACTAGCTTGTGAAATCCACTTCCATTTCGGGTACATTTTTGACATCTTTACTAAAAAAAATATACTTTATTAGTATATCTTTGACATATACTAAAAAATATACATGATCTTCTAATCTTAAAAGTTTTAATATATGGATGAATATAAGTGGTTAATTAGTGTAGTCATTGTTACTAACTGAAATCGACTTTTTCATAGAAATAGCCATTTATTAACAGCCCAATTGCTGGCGTAATTAATTAAGAGAGCTACTGTAGCTTAGAGTGAGAACCGAACCACGTACGATTTGTTTAATTCTTAGCTAACTGACAAATATAATACTCAGGTGTCCTCCCTAGACAACATCCGGACTCTGACTACACACAACATGACACCCCAGACTTCTCTGGTAGGTAGTGACACTATTGAGCGGATGCTGTGGATGCCATTTCGGTGTATAGAGGACTGAGTAAAAAACTCTTCACAACACTTACCCCAAAACTAGCTGAGTTACAGAACTACGCCACAGTGCTGAGAGTGGTAGTTGTATTGTTTAATATTATTTAATTTAATAATGTTTAACAATATTCAATAATTAAGGAACCATTATGTTTCTGTTATTCATAAAGAAATGTTTTCGATAAAAGGTTAATTTTTTAATTAATAAGTGTATACGTAAATTATAAGTTATGGACAAATATATCAGTAACTCATAATAATAATAAATAGCAATTCACATAAAAGCGTAACTGTATTATATTTATTATCTATGTATTACCATTGCATGATGTGTCGTTAGCAGTGTTTTCTTGATGGATGTACAAATAAAAGACATTATCATCCTCCGAAAATGCACGTTGCACCACCGCAGTCAAGGCAAGGAACTTTCACCTTCTTTCTTCCGGCCGCTTTGCATTCTTTGTATTCATCGCCAGCCCACCGTTAAAATATATCCTTCAGATAGACAGTGGATGTTCGTGAACCATAACTGATTAAGGAATCATAGAAAGCAAGGGAGATTTGTTACTGAAAGGGAATGTAATTGATATGCGTGAACGTCAAAGAATGTGAATGTTTTACGTAATCAGAAACCCGGCAGAAAGAAAATTAATTAATTAAATAACCAACAATATGTTTGGGCGTTCAAATTTATTATTCCTATACGTTATACAATCAGTTTCTCTCTTAAATACTTTCTCTGGCTATCGTTGTAATATATAGATTTATAGATATTTACGGTAGTTGGTTTCACCGATTTTTCAGTATGTTGTCAATCGTAGTCTATCCTTTGCTTAAGTCTTTTTCTTTTTGACCTTATAATAGAATAATTAATTATAAGAAGTTATAAAAACATACTAAAAAACAGGTTAATCAGTTAATTTCTAATTTCTGTGAAACAAAATCAATTGACTTTATTCAACTTTTTTTTATTTAGTATTTTTTTAATTAGTTAATTAATTTTTTGCTGTTGATTGGTAGAGAGGACTGAAAAGTCCTAACTTTACCACAGAAATAAAGGAATTTTTCATTTTCAATAAAACTATCTGAAGTGTAACTTTAATATGGAGTGTTCATTTGTTTAATTTGTGTTAAATTCTTTTTCAAACGTTTGAGTTAGAGTATAAATAGCATCATGTGTCAAATTTATGGTTTTACTGTTCCCTTTGTTTGTTAGTTAAATTTTGCTTAGCACACTAGTTTGCAGTTTATATACAGTGAAGTAGGAATGTCATTATTAAGAAAGATGATGTGAACTGCAAATATATTTAAACGTATAATTTACTGCTTTCTACAGTTAGTTGGAAAATTAAATGTCATATTTTTGAATTACGACAATTAATGGACAAAAAACATCCTTCATTTTAATTACAGAAAAGAACTTCTTTATAAGCTGAAAAGAGAAGATCGTTTTCAAAAATGTCAACAAACACCCTAGCACAAGTTTTTACAAAATTTTTATTTTGCTACTATAGGGCTGAGACTTAAGTTTTTACCAGGAACGTTTACATAAATCAACTTACAAAACAGCTAAACATAAAGTATAAGTAAAGTTTTAGGTTCAACAAATAATGACTTTCAAACTCATGATCTTAATAGGAATAACGAATGAAACAATACACTAGCAAACATTAGGAAAAAAAAAAAAATAAATAAATAAATGAAAAAATAAAATAAAGCAAAAATATGAGCATGTAATGAGAATGGAACTCACTTGGTAATTAGTAAAGCATATTTTTTTTATTAAACTATAATCAGGTCTAAAATATAAAAAAATTAAATGCATTAATGCAATAAAAGAGTAAACGCAGCCGTTATTACACTAACTGATACTTTAAAATGAATAAATTCACGTAACATCTTTTTATTAGACAATTGGTCTTTAAGATGACAACAACAAAAAAACAGGATCAACCTGATCTAGTGAAAGATTATTTACATAATTTGTAGAAATAACACTCTTTAAAAGATAATAAAACTTTTCTTGTTACTTTAATAGTGAAAAGTTTGTTTTAGGAATGTCTCAAGCATGATTTAAGTTTATACACTTTTATTGTATTATATGAGTGTTATTTATACAAATTACACAAGTTTGTGTTTTCTTAACTAGAAATAAAATGATAATAAATAAAATAAGGTTACAATAAAGTAATTTATCAAAACCAATTCAATATATATGCTGAATGAGTGTACTGGATTTCAATTCAAATAAATGTAATAACATATTTTTTATTTATAAAATATGTGTATTGAAAATCTCTAGATTACACATTAAGGTACTTAAGTCACGTTCAACTTATTTTAAAAACTGTTTGGATGGATAACATGTATTATACTGGAAATAAATGTCCTTTTCCAATAAAGATCCCTCAATGATGTCACATCAGATGACAAGATCTCCAATAACAGAGTTATTGGATGTCACAACAGCCGTGACCGCAGACTGAAGAGAGAGGGAGGACCGACTGACCAACCATGACGTCATAGTCGTCTTGTGGTCAGTTGTTGGTAGTGATGCATCTACATATTTAAACGTACAGAACATATGCCGTATGATGTTTTTTTTTATAGGTTGTTGGATATTTGAACTACTTTAACGTGAAATTGTTGAACGATTAAGTAAAGTGTTTTTTTTTTATTTACGATAAAGACTGTATAAAAAATATAATATTGTCGGATTGGCCGCTTGAAACTGACTATACCTTATATTTTTATTACAATTTGTATAATGTTTGAAAAAAATATTATAAACATCTATAAATATATAAAGTGAATTATGTTGGCTGTGTAGGCGTGAGAGCTTCTTCCGTTACACTCAAGTATGTAATATAACCATAAGTACAAAATTATTTCTTAAGTATGTAGTAAAATTACATTAATAGTAAATCTATATTCAAAATGCCTCTGATCGATCCCTTGACTCTGAACTTTTACGATGATGAATTTATCAATTTATAAACTCGAATATTTAATTTGATATTTAAATTGCTGATCTAGAACACTCTCCCGAAATCGATTAGGTGAAATTATTTGTCTATTATCTTTAAAAGGACCTTTATATTCGATTAGTTTGTGTCTTTCATACTGTTTGGTTTAATTAATATATCATACCTTTAATATATCATACGCATAAGCTTATTATATTTTTACGGGCCAACTACAAGCTGAATGTATTTAGCGATTTAATTGGTTTAACAGTAAGAATTAATTAATTTTCTTAATTAAAGTCTAATATATTTTTCGTTCTTATAATGCGTATGTAGTAAACATACATACCACATTCCAATTAATTTAAAATTGGATTTAAATGCAGTAAGATAGAGTTTAACAATTGTATTATAGGTAATTTATTAGGTGTGTGTGTGTGCGCGCGCTCGCGCGTGCGTGTGTGAAAAGTTGTTTTCCTTAAATAACCAAATCATATTTTTTGATAATTAAAATTCTTGCGTTTATAATACAAGACATATAATCCCAGTCAGGAATAGTTCTAGCAATGAGTATCACAAAAGTATAATCGTCAATCAACTAACTTCTTACGGGGAAAGACTGTAAAATAGTAAACTATATAAATATTGTTTATGAATATGGACCTAACCTAAACCTGTATCATGCTTTTTTATTAGGAATTAAAACTTTATTGATTATTTAATTAAATTTTGTATGATTGTAACTATAATCCATCGTTTATTTACTGAAAACGCAACATAAAATAATAATAAGAAAATAGTAAGGTTTTATGAGTATAATTATTAATTGGATTATTTTATTATTCTTATAAATTGGACTCATTTTCTCATTCCTCCAGTAATCTTAGTATTTTTTAAAAATTTTCTTTTAGTAGTATATGCTATTTTATTTCATTGAAGTTAAAAGAATATTTAAGTAATTATATCATTTTTATCCCATACTTTGATGCGGCATTATCACTTTTCCTCAATCACTAAGATGATCTTCAATCGGCCTGAAGGTCGGCGTCACTGGGCTACGCCTACTGCGGCACTTTCCCCGACTGGCCGAGTCTATATATGTGACCGGCCAAGAAGCCCGCCAGTGTTGTGCGCGGACTGTGTGGTGCAGTGCTGGAGACTTGAGTGGTTGGTTGTACCGGTGCCGGGCCCTAGGATAACCATGTTAAAGGTTGGTACATACAAGTTCAAACTACTGTGAATCCATTTGAGTGTGTGATATTATTCAAAGATATTTTAAGACTCACTACGATAATATTTTTTTGGATGTATAATATTTTTTTTGGATATTTATTTGGATGTAAATAATAAAATACATATAAGTAATAAATAAAATAAATACACAAAGTACCTTCACACATATCTCTAATTGTAAAAAAATAGGTAATAATTATGTTTAATATTAGATATGTTATTAAAAAAAATCATATGTTATTAAATAAAAATATGTATATAGTTAGACTCAATAAATTTATATTTGAAATGCACTGTTACGTGTATTGGTGGTTGTAGGTTATGGCATTCTTAAAAAGGAACAATTTTAATTTTATTTACATATCATGTCATAGTTATTATTTTTACAACTTTAGTTAAGTGTTTTACTATAAAATAATATTTTAATCGAACTTACAATACGTATTTTTGTGGGTATTTAAATAACTATGGGAAAAATTGGAAATGTGAGCATAACGATTTGTATTTCATTTTTTAAAATAAATAAAAAACCTTTAATTGAAATAAAATATACTTTTTAGTTTTTTGTGTGGCCAATCTATTGCTTACTAAAACAAAAACGTTGTTGTTAGTAATTTTATATAATCATTATTTATTCTTTAAAACACATAAATATATATACATGGCATTATTCATATTTAGTGGTCTGCAGAAAAATATCGGAAGAGAAAGATAACTATCGTAAATATTTGAAATTACTCATAGAATTATATTAAAGCAAAAATTTTTTACTAGAATAAATTTTATGCAATTACTTGCTTTAATTATAATTGATTTTGTAAACTTAACTATGCAAGGATCTAAATTATTGTTGTTATTATTATTATTGTTTTCGTTAGTTAAATTTTACTATTACTATTTCATTCCTATATACAGTTAGTCAAGTTTACTAAGGAATTTACTCTATACACAAAGTCAATTGTAATTAGTTATTTTTAAATCAAGTAAAAATAGTATAAATTAAGTTTCAAAGAAAAATAGTATCGTTACAGAGACAGAGGAAAGAATATAAACAGTAAATATACTTTGATTAACATAAAATAAACATTTTCTAATCTGCTTCAATTTTTTACTTTTTGTACAGCAAAACACAAATTTCTAACTATTATAATTACATGTAAGTGTGGTATTTATTAATTTGTTGAATTAGGTAGATCATTATGATTTATATTAGACACTGAATTGATGTACTTTGAGGTTGATTATTTAGTTATAATTCTTATGTAATAGAAAATATATTTGTCCAACAAAACGTTTGTTTTGCAAAAAATTAAGTAAGATAATACAATTCTGTATAAATATTAGTATTATCCATTGTCCTTAATAAACCCAATGTGTTAATAACCGGCCGAAACTATTTAGAAATATGAATGTAGGATCTGTTTGGTGTAAGTTGGCTGAATATATTTGTTCACAAGGGAAATGGGCTTGTTAACGATGGTATTCACGGTCGGAGGGGGGGGGGACTGATTCATTGTTGTACAGATAAACCATTCTGGCGTGTAGTAAGGGGCAATGTATGTATTTAGGAATACTATCACTAAGTTGTGAAGAAAGGAGCCAAAAAGTATAGGAATGAAAAATATTTAATGTCTACATCAGCGTGGGTGGTATTATATAATTATTTATTTAGATACAAATAGAATAGTTTTAATCATAAATAGCAGTCATAAATGACAAAAATAAGTCAAACTAAAAAAAATTAAGTAAAGACTTGATCTAGATTAAAACTGACGATGTTGTCTTATATATAGTGAAATAATTAATTTGTTAACACCGTGCTCATTACCCTTAACTTGGTAGGGTTAAGCTAAGCCTAATTATGTTCATAATTTTTACACTTAAATTAGCTTTAGTTGATTAAAATTTAATTATTTACAAAGAACGTTTTCACTTTCCATTAAAACTTTTATAGTAGCAATTACTTTACATATACATTCCCTCAATCAAATCTGACAAACTTTATTTTTTTGTTAAATAGTTAAGTCAAAATGAGTATAAAACCAAATATTCGATAAGTTGTGTGATTGAATATAGAAATAATAAATAATTATTAAAGAATAAAATAATTTTGATGAAACATTTTAAGTTCATCAATAACGAGAAACTAAATCTGTTTAAATAATGTTCAGTGAAAAACGTCAAAATCAGATATCAATCACTCTTAAACTTTCAATGATAATCATTCATAAAAATTTTATAATTTTACAAAAAAAATTATTTACTAAAATCAATAAATACACTTTCTTTGCACCATAAAATATGCAACATGAAACTAATTAAGGCAAAACAGTTTATGCATTAGTATACGGCTGACATTTGGAACTGTTTTATATAAATTACGATGCAGTCATTAGAGAAATCTAAAAACAATTTAAAACGAATGTGTTTGACAATAGTAATCAAACATTAAGGACGTTTTAAATGTAATGATAACTGAAGGAAATTTATATTATTGTACTATCAAAAAATAATGGCTGATTTTAACAGGATTGATTTAGGTTTTGTTGAAATGCTAGCAGAACGAGTTAAATCAACTAACTAAAGGTAAAACCTTTTATAGCAGAAAGAGTTAATCACACACTAAAGATATACTTAAGTCAAACTCAATTCAAAATTCAATATATGTTACTGATTTCTTAAAGATACGATCTGAGGATTGTCAACGGGGTTTACATAAATCAACCCCTAAATTTATGAGCGTATACCATATTAAACTTGAGTTGTGCAAAATTTACTTTTTCACAACGAATTTAATATAACTAATGAATTAAAATCGTCTTTTTTTTCTTCGCCCAATTTACATACACAACCTCAACTTACTTTAAAACATTGTATTATGTACTTACATAGATGACACACTATCTGACGAATATCAATGACCCGTTAACCGATATACATAGAAGCCAGCGAGTGCTGGAAACCAACCAGTTTTCTCTCTGCCAGTGAGCACGTCATTGTTTCTTCGGGCCAACAGTCGGGCGGCGACGACACACTGACCCACACACTCTGTTTACATCCCATCTACACAATGCTAGAATTTCCATCTCACCAACAGTCATTTACGACGGCGTCTCTTTCCATATGTGGTTCTAATTGTGATGGTTACTTCAGTTACAAGGAAGCTTCGTCAACTGTTAGGTTCACAGCAGATACCCTACACACTTACCCACACACTCTGTTTACATCCCATCTACACTATGCTAGCATTTACATCTCACCAACAGTCATTTACGACAGCCTCTCTTTCCTTCTGAGTTTATAGTTGTGACGATTACTCCAGTTACAAGGAAGTTTCGTCAACTGTTCGGTTTATAGCAGATACCTTACACACTGACTTATTTACATTAGTGTACTATAATATGTAAACAACACGTGTCATAGAAATCAATTTTATTTCCATAACAAGTTGTATGGTGTTAGAGAACCCTAGCAATGTCCAAGGTTTGAATCCCCCCTGAGTCAACGGTCAGCACTTAAATCGTTGGATAAAGTTCACAGACAGACCTGTAGGCTTATTCGAACCGGTAAGTGAAGTTTATAAAAAATAAATACATCTTTGTGTTTTATAACGATGTTAGATGTTGTGTAGAGAAGAGAACAAGTTTATGATGAGGTTTTTGTCAATTAACCTGAAAATCAGACCAATACTACTAAGTTCGGATTTCACATAAGCCCTTTAGTTATTCTGACTATTGGTATTTTAATAAATGCTTCTCTGACCTAAGTCAAACTCAATTAGTAGCAAAACTACCCATGTCACCCATACTCACCCTACACTCAAATAATCAGTCTCGTATATTTGCCCTAAAATACACACAAACTGTGTCGGCATCTAAAATCTGAATAATAATAATTATATAAATTAATTTATTTTTGATGTTTTTTACCACGTAAAAACCAATATTCACTACGCTTAGACTATGTAAAATTCTTTATTTTTACATAGAATCATAGCAATTTCTTGGTTGTATATATATATATATATATATACATTATTGCATTGTAAGCTGTCATAATTAATTATCTGTATTTGCTGTTTCATGATGGTTAATTTTGTAACTGTGGATTTTTTTTACACTTGGGGTGTTTGAGTTAAAACACATTTATTTGATAGTGATTTTTTATGGATTTTATATCTAAATATAAATCATAATTTTAATAATATTCTTTTAATATTATTCAATATTACGTATTCGTTTGGGAAAACAATTTTTTATTTGTTAAAACATTTTTTGCTGTTTTGGTGCATGTAAATGTAGGTATGTAAATGTAGGTAGATTAAATAATTGTTATTTAATCTGACGAAATTTGTTTATTTACTTAATGCTTCAAATTCAATTTGTCGTGGTATTTGCTTTGTATGTAATCTATTTTTATGTAGGTAATTAAATAATTGAGTGTAGACACTCCTGATTAACTTTGATCCTTATATTATTTTAGAATAATAAATATCATAGCGTCACATTAAATTGGCACAATTATTATATAATTTTATTGACTTGAATTCATAAAACATGCATAACGTTTTTAATTATTTAAACAAGGTCGTCGGTACTGTGAGTAGCTAAGCTGATTCTAATTGTTGTTCCCTTATAATGTAGATGTTAATTATTGTTTCAAATACGACATATTAAATTAGTTAACATATCGTCAATTAAACATTTACGGCTTAGTTAGAAGGCGTCAATTAAACATTTTCGTATATGTGTCTAATTGTTTTTGTAATTAACAAAGTAGCTAAATCATGCACAGTAATTACGTAGCTGTTCAGAAGACCAAATTAGCTAGTTGACCATAGAATGATTTATATTTGAAGCATGTAAAGAAAAATATTTTTTAATTGTTTTTATGTATTGTTTCTAATTATTCAAGACAAGACTACCAAAACATGAAAATGTCAGATCATTACTTACATGATAATGACAGTTGCCTGGAAACAGATTTATTATTCGACATTATTATTTGGGTTAAATTATAAAATACCATGTCATGCCCTATCAACAGTTGGTATGGGGTGAAACAAGAGACAAGTTGGTTTAAGGATGAAGCAGGCCCCAGACTAGACGGTCCCCATAGCAACCGACAATTCACAGTCTACTGGACCTCTAATGCCGACCATGTAATGGTCTAAATATTGTCCCCAGTGTTAGCTTCCATACCGACAAATGGTATGAAGTGAAATAAGAGATGGTTTAAGGATGAAGCAGGCCCCAGACTAGACGGTCCCCATGGCAACCGGCAATTCACTGTCTACTGGACCTCTAATTCCGGCCATGTAATGGTCTAAATACTGTCCCCGTGTTAGCTTCGTTACCGACAGATGGTATGGAGTGAAATAAGAGATGGTTTAAGGATGAAGCAGGCCCCAGACTAGACGGTCCCCATGGCAACCGGCAATTCACTGTCTACTGGACCTCTAATTCCAGCCATGTAATGGTCTAAATATTGTCCCTAGTGTTAGCTTCCATACCGACAAATGGTATGAAGTGAAATAAGAGATGGTTTAAGGATGAAGCAGGCCCCAGACTAGACGGTCCCCATGGCAACCGGCAATTCACAGTCTACTGGACCTCTAATTCCAGCCATGTAATGGTCTAAATATTGTCCCTAGTGTTAGCTTCCATACCGACAAATGGTATGAAGTGAAATAAGAGATGGTTTAAGGATGAAGCAGGCCCCAGACTAGACGGTCCCCATGGCAACCGGCAATTCACTGTCTACTGGACCTCTAATTCCAGCCATGTAATGGTCTAAATATTGTCCCTAGTGTTAGCTTCCATACCGACAAATGGTATGAAGTGAAATAAGAGATGGTTTAATGATGAAGCAGGCCCCAGACTAGACGGTCCCCATGGCAACCGGCAATTCACTGTCTACTGGACCTCTAATTCCGGCCATGTAATGGTCTAAATACTGTCCCCGTGTTAGCTTCGTTACCGACAGATGGTATGGAGTGAAATAAGAGATGGTTTAAGGATGAAGCAGGCCCCAGACTAGACGGTCCCCATGGCAACCGGCAATTCACAGTCTACTGGACCTCTAATTCCAGCCATGTAATGGTCTAAATATTGTCCCTAGTGTTAGCTTCCATACCGACAAATGGTATGAAGTGAAATAAGAGATGGTTTAAGGATGAAGCAGGCCCCAGACTAGACGGTCCCCATGGCAACCGGCAATTCATAGTCTACTGGACCTCCAATTCCGGCCATGTAATGGTCTAAATATTGTCCCCGTGTTAGCTTTGTTACTGATAGATGGTATGAAGTGAAATAAGAGACAAGTTGGTTTAAGGATGAAGCAGGTCCCTGACTAGACGGTCCCCATGGCAACCGGCAATTCACTGTCTACTGGACCTCTAATTCCGGCCATGTAATGGTCTAAATACTGTCCCCGTGTTAGCTTTGTTACTGACAGATGGTATGAAGTGAAATAAGAGACAAGTTGGTTTAAGGATGAAGCAGGTCCCAGACTAGACGGTCCCCATGGCAACCGGCAATTCACAGTCTACTGGTCCTCTAATGCCGGCCATGTAATGGTCTAAATATTGTCACCAGTGTTAGCTTCGTTACCGACAGATAGTATGGAGTGAAATAAGAAATACGTTGGTTTAGGGATGAAGCAGGCCGCAGACTAGACGGTACCCATGGCAACCGGCAATTCACTGTCTACTGCCTCACTAATTCCAGCCATGTAATGGCTTAAAAGTGATTCTCAGCACCCACCCTTAACCCTCATCGTGTCTTGTCGTCCAATAAATTACGGCTAATGTACCAGTTATTGGTATACTTAACGTCACAGAGCCATTAGTGAAAAGGATGTCCTTTTAGAAGTATTGGTCAAATTCTAAGTAATGTGCCTCGTTTATTTACGACAGAGTTTGTTTCTGTATGGAATACAGTACTCACATTAGTAAACGATATAATGCTGTAGGTATAGCCTGACTGTTCTAGGAATCAATGTTTCATATAATTATATTAATTGTAATATTTAGCTTTACATATATTATATTACTCGGCTTGAATTGAATAATCAGTACAATAATAGCTGAAAATCTTACCAATAATAAGTGGTTCTGATTCCACGTAATGCTGAGGGTAGTTTCCCTGGCTAATAGGCAAGTAATAAATTGTCTTTTCTGAGCTAAATCAAACTATGTTAGTAACAAGACTACATGGGTAATCCATACTCATCCTGCACTCAAGTAATTAGTCATATTTGCCATAAAACACGCCCAAGCTGTTTTGGCATATCAAATTTGAATAATAATATATTTATATATACGTACATAAAACTATTTTAAGTAAATCAAGAATGTAAAATAATGATTAACATGCAGTGAATACAATAGTCTGCTTGTTGTTTATGTTCTAGTTTAGAAATTGCAATCAAATACATTTATTAATGAAGTACTGTTCTCATATTTAATTAAATTAAAATATATGATTCAAACTGATAAAATAAACAATAGTAACTCACTTAAAATTACTCCTGATATATTATTTATGCGTTTCGTAATAAAACATATTTATTTAAATGGAAAACTATTGTTGAGTTGTTATTAGTATGTTTAAAATTAACTTAGGCTCTAGAATAAACATCTTTTACAAATTTGTATTGATAGAATAATTTAAAGGTAATACAATTAAGAGTAGTTTTTTAATAAATAATTTGGATTGTAAAAAAATTACAAGCGTTAAGACACCTATTTAAAACGTCATCTTGTTATTACGAAATATTACAACAACTGCAACTAGGTTGGTGTACAGTTTTGATGTGGATTACATTTGAACTGTAGATTTTGTAGGATTACACAAGTTAACATAGATATTAACATGTCCTTTTAACAGAATATATAGTATGAATATAAATTGCGTAATTTTTTATCTCACTACTCTCATGTGTCAACACTCAGACACCAGAGATAAGGTCAAGAGATAGGTCAAATTAGAAAGGCATTAACAAGGCCGCCTTCCCAGATGTTCTTTCCTATGAAACAAAAAGTCGAAATTATACAGTGCATACTGAAGAACTGCCGGAATGAGATTACATTTGACGAAAGATGGTCAGCGTGGGAACCTGTTACACAGATGGTGTTATGAACTAGTAACATGACCACTTTCACACGACGGCCTTGGGATACATAATGGATTCCGATGTTGACGTGGATGTTGCGTAACATGTCCATGGTATCACAGGAAGTAACATTTTGGTGTTTCCTATGTTGGTAGATTCTTGCAGCTTTGATGTTATTACTGACACGAGAGTAGTACTAAAACTACATAAGTTGAAAATATCTGAAGAAAGACTCAGTAATTTGTAAATTACTTGGATTTATAAAAACATGAAGGGCATAGCCTAATCGTGAAAATGGTGACACTTGACAGATAAAGTGAGTTTTTAGCACTGCTAAAATGTTATACACCCTATGATATAAGAAAAATAGAATAAGACAATTCACAGAATACATATTACAGGTTAGTTGAATTTATCTAAACATATATATATATATATAAACACTTGAAAGCTAAACGTATATAATTCGTTCTGATTATAGGGGCAGCGAGGGCCGTATGTTGGTTCGTTGTTGAAGGTCAAAGTGAACTGAGTAATATTATATAACTAGGAATTTATGGTTAATTGTTTATGGTCCCTAGTGAATCACTTAAAATCCACTCAGTGGCTGCCATATACGTGGACACTACTAGAGAAATCTGTGGTGTCCATGATAGGGGCAGTCAGGGTCTGGATGTTGTATGAAGAAGAGAACTGATTATCGGTCTTATCAAAAATCTGAAAATCATATCAATACTATGATGACCCTAATAATACTAATATAAACGATTCCACATAAATCTATAGGTCAGCTGTTAGATCATTCCTGAGACTGGACGAAGTTAAATTATGTCTAGTTTAAAAGTACGAGATATATTGTTGACCTCTAATGATTAAACTTATCTCCTAAAGCCTTAAGTCTTCCCTTATATAGGCACTAGTAGATCAGTGCTGTGACCTAGCTGATTGGGGAAAATCATGTGGAGATTAAAGGAAATATGTTCTTTTTGGTCCTCTATACTGACACGGATTCCATTTAATAGTTTATAAAATTAATTCTTAGGTGTCCATGTTGGCTGGTAGTTATTTTATGGATGTTTTGTAGGAAGAAGATCAGGTTTGTCAGGTGAAAATTAGACTAATAGACGTGGTTTGGAGTCCACGTAAATATGTAAGTCCCTTAGTAGTCCGAACTATTTGGCTACTAGTAAATGGCTCTCTCTCTCTCTGAGGAACAGTTGACCTTAGTTAGTAACAATGACTACACTCACATCTTTCATCTATACCTCTGCGATAAGTGTCTTAATAATGAACAAAGAACGGTTTTTAGTAACTGTGAAGTAATTACTAAAGCCCATAGTTAACCTAGTGCTGACATGTATTCGGCAAAGAAGCCATAACCGTTACTCCAGAGAAACTGGAAATGTTCCTTAAAGACTTGTAAGTTGAAACCGATAGTAGTTGTGACACAATGCCCAAAACTGTGAGATAGGGACGCCCAAAACGACGTTATCTAATGGAGTTACGGGTTACATAGTGCGAGCCACTGGACAATGCCTGCCCGGGTCACCCGCCGTGCATCCGTCTGGAACGCTCCGGCAAGGATTCAGCAATTCTACGCTCAATTAACGCTTTCCTTGGAGAACGGAAAATCAACACAATACTTTCGTCGGGATCGACTTAAACAATTCGAAACGCAGAATCATCTCTGGAAAAACAGCAACTGCCGGAAGGTCGTTTTTTTTAAATGTTATATCTGATAAATATTTGTTTAGTTCAATCATTTATAGTATTAATATATAGATAGATAAACATTATTTTCCTAAAAACGTGAAAAATGGAAATTCATTCTACCAAACATTATTAATATCTCATAAGAAACATTTTCGAACTCTTCGGTTATGTTTCAGGAATCTTCGGACATTTTTCAAATGAACAAAGATGAACTTAACTTATAATATTTATTCCGAAGGACAATATATTTCAAAACTTAATATGGTAGGTCTTTCCCTCAATCACCTATTAGTGTTATTTAAGTACCTTTGTTATTTATGGAACATTTAGATAATTTTTTGGCATAGTTGATAAATAGAAAAGCTAATGGCTACATCAGTACCTCATGCCTTTTATAGAGATGTGCAGGTTTGAATCTTGACCGTAACTAGAATTTTTTATCAAAAATAACCACCCTGTACTGTACTAACTCTTCTCTTTATTCTGTATGAGAAAGAACCTGGCACGGATAAAAAATAGTCTATAGGAAACGGGTAGTATAAGATTAAAAATCACCCTCTCCTTTTTCTGTAAAACAACTCTACTGTATTATTTAATACTTATTTGTAATAAAACTGTTAAGTAAGGCATTTATTTATTGTAAGTATATGTAAGTGCAAAATACTTAAAATAGTATATATTTGTTAAAAGCCTTTTAATGAAACGTTTTTATTTTATATTTTTGAATGGCATAAATTATAACACATTAAGAAATTCAAAAGCATAAAACTATTTGTTACATATTATTTTGTCTATCGCAAAAATAATATTCCAAGCTTTATAAATCAAAAAGATGTAATTTAAGAACTAATTTGTTCATGTTGTAAATTTACGTATGCACAAATTGCTTGTAATAATCAAAAACAAATAACTTTGCTATGCTCCAGTAAATATGTATATGGAAAGGAAGGGAAGGTGACGTTAACCATTCATAAACAGCCAGGTTGTCACGTGACCGTCAACATTAAGAGACGTGTGGAACGTGGCTCCGTGCTCGGCACGTGCGCCAGACACGTCTACCTTCACGGTCCTGATAACATTGCACAATTAAACTAACAAGCGAGTAACGATGTTGGGAGAGCAAGTAAGTAGTAAACACGTTTGCCTTTCAACCCACTTCTTAGAGTCGATGAAAGATTTAAAAATGAACTACAATAATTACTCACATACATTTGGAGGAGAATTTTTCAGACCGAGAGGCTAAACGTTCGTTTTTTTCTTATTGAAAGTATTGTACTAGAGTAAAAGAAAAAAACCATAATAAATCCCACAATAGAGTTAAAATAAGACATAAAACATACATTAAAATTACTTATCTTAAAATTAAATTAACTTCATCATTAAACTAAATCCAAACGAATTCTGAGATAAGTATAACTGTCTCATTAACTTATAGCACCCTATTATGTATTATTAATGTCAGGAAATTGTAAAGAGCAGGGCGGTAAGAGGCTCTTTCTTGTAATAGATTTAAATAAAGATAGAAAGTAGAAGAATTAAACTTTAAAATTTTATTGGTTAAAATCTGGGAGCCATGTAATTGATGAAGTATTGCTACTGGTATTACATGATTTTGGATATGCTAGTGCATTCGGCATATAATACAAACTAGAATAAGCCCGCATAATCTTTTTTTTATTTTTAAATAAGAAATATAAAAGTATCAAAGTGGATTTTATGGTTTTATTCCACATATGAATTTGCATTGTATGGCTTTCACTCGACAATTGTTAGATCGAGAGCTTGATCCAATTTGAAATAAATTATATAGAGGTAAAACATTTAAAGTAAAAAGACAAAATTAAGTGTAAAAAGTTATATTATTTTGATCTGTTATTATTAAGTTTCTGAACATTATTTAACATACATTATTGACATTATACAACACTTTTACGACGAAATGTTAAAATGGTGCAGTGGTACATCGGTCCAATAGTGGGAGAAGAGTAACTTTCTCTCTCACTTCAGTTACTGTCTTTATCTCTCTCTCTCACACACAAGTAGTTCATTGGTAATGTCCTTGTTAGTTTATTACCTATGCACTATAAAATAAAACAAATGAATTAAAAAAAAAAAAACTAAATTCAAAACTTGAAGAACAATTCTTGAACAACGAAATGACCACATCTGAAAGAAAGATGAAATAATATTGGGAAAACGAAAAGAGGCAAATAGGCTACTGACAAAAAAATAGAGCCACCTGTACTAAGAGCTGCTACAAAAATATGTTCATGTAATTTAGCAAAAACCCATTTTGCTTTATTTCATTATTGTTTCTGGTTCTAGTAGTATAAAATAATAAAAATTAAAAACGTAGAATGGTAGTACCGACTCTTTCCGCTCGCTGGAAGCACGGATCCAGATAGCCTCCTTGGATTTTCCTACAGCGCGAAAGTAACTGTGAGAACATTTTTGAGCAAGGACAAGCCAAACCATCATACAGGTCACAACGTGTTACAACCACTTTCCTTCAAATTTTGTTCTTGTTTGTGTGTAAGGCCGTCATACTTAATGTACTACAACTAATAGAGTAAAAAGGAATTGTAGGACATTATCCACAATTTCGGGAAGATGCCTTACATGGCATAAGGTAATTTGGATACCAAATGGATAATTCACATTCCCTTGAATGGTAATTTATTCAAAATATTTTTTGGTTTTTAAATATAATGATACATGATTTAATAGACAGAATAACAATCTGCTTACCTTGTTAAAGGAATATGTTAGAATACACCTGAATACTAAATAACATTTACATCAAACTTCAGCAGTTTTTAAGCTTAATATAGGAAATTATTACATTTTTAATTTTGAACTACAGGACTAGACTGTCAGACATTTTGACCAGTCTTGTTGTAGGTGGATCACGTGTTTAGAGTGTTTTTCATCTGGTATTATCGTGTGATATGATTCATAGAATACAATGTTAAAGAATATATTTAAATATAAAAGTCTTTAGTGTCATGTGTATAAAAGCACGAGATTTTTAGGACATCTACAAAGATTTCTCCTAACAATATAATTATAAAAAAATTGGTGATAACTTTTAGGATTTTAGACTCTATTAATTTATTTATATTCCTTCAAAAGACAAACATTTTTAAAAGATTTTACTGGATCAATGAAGTAATTTTTACTCTCTATTGTCGTGCTACAAAAAGTGTCATTATATTCAGGTGGAAACGAAAAATTCAAAATTATTACCATATACATTAACCAATTAAAAATATAAAAAAGGATTTTTAGAACATCTATAAATCATATAAAAGTGAAATCGAATTCTTACAGCCTACACTTCGTTTGACATTTATTTTGACGAAATCTTTCATAACTATTATCAAAGATAGTAATATGTAGCTCTACTAATCAACTTATATTTACCTGAATATTATAAAAAATAATTGGGACTGATGCAAACGTGATGTCCCACTAACAAGTAAAATCCTGCACTTTCATAAACGTGAGGGTTCTTCCCTGGACGTGTCTTTCAGCCCGTTGTTACCTGGCAGCTATGAACTCTTGTTATTGTTTCTTTAGTTTATCCATAAGTACGTCACGACCTCCATTCTCCTTACCTTATCCCTCACGTATAACCTCAAACTTGCGATGTTGGGCTTTTCTGTGATATCACTTTATGTTAAATTTATTTAAACAATTCTAAAAACATGTATAATATTCTGGTGTGCCATTTACACTTAATAGACAAATTAAGTGGATTTTGCCATTTTAATGACTTAGAATAACTATATTAAGTTAAATTGATACTTATTTCGACATATCCAGTTCGGAACTAACACTTCCTAAATTATGAAATTAGTTATTGAAATATATATTATGATTTTATTCCATTATTTTAAACACTAAATCTCTCAATTTGATGCTCTTAGCTTCCATAGTTTTGGGCCTGTAGTATTTGTAGCTAAACGTTTCTAGCAACAAACATAGGCAAATTTAGTTGGATGTTCTTTTTACAAGGAGGGCTGGAGTGGCCGTAGTAGCTAAGGGGCTAAGGGCGCTTACCACGCAGCGAATCCGGTTTGAATTTCCGATGTGACTATATAAAAATTTTACCCTTGTGCCCATCACGTGGTCAAAAATGGACTAACCTAACCAAGGTGAGGGGTACTATGTCCTAAGTGGGCATCTCTTCAGATTGAAACTCATAAGAAAAAAATAAATTAAGAGGAATGTTTTATCCGCCCCCTATAATAATAAGATGCTAATGAGGTTTGTTTCTATTTATTTGAGGCTTGTTGAACGAAAATCGTAGGACTTTATTTAGACCAAAACTACTACTATTTGCATATTAAATGCCCCAATCTTAATACGAAGACTACTTTTGATGTCCCACCCACCGAAGTATACACTTTAATTTGCCGATCCTAAAGCTGTCTTGCACTGAAGGAGATATATTGAATTCTACTTATAAACTGTTAGATACAAGTTTGCTCTACAGTCTCTTTGTAACGTAATTTTCAAAAGTTTTAAATATCTTGTGCAAAGAGTACAGGAACTGACAACCAACTACTAGAAGTGTAGAATTTTTAAAAAACGTTTAAGCATTCGAAATCAAGATAAACAGGGATAAAATATTGACGTGTCCTCTAACCTACAATATTACTGAAGATAAATCGTTTATGAATTATTGAAACATCATTTATTTGACAGTTTATTTTTCCTGTAAGAAATTAAACAACTGATACCATCAATTAAGTGAAATTAATCAAGGAAATTTCCAAAGAATACTTCTACTCTTAGTCTAAACATCTCATTAGAAAGTCTGCGTTTGGTTTATAGTCATCTGGAATTTTCATTAGCTTAAAATGTTGGTGGCTAAGTCACTAAAAATAGAGGTGGAAGCATCTTTTGATCCATTTGTTAACGAATTTGTTCACTCCACTCTATATTTCATAATTATTTTAGAAATAAGTAATAGATTCTTGATCAGCGTACTGCTCGTTTTTATAAAGACAAAACAATTGAACGTCATAGATTAAAGTTTATTGTAATTTGTGTCTGAATGTACAAAATACTATGGTGATCGATTTCAGTAATCTATTGGTACCTTCCTTAGAATAAAGATCATTTCATTATGAGTCCCTCAGAAGGTATGCTGTAATATATTTGTGTTGTGTGACGTTCGTTTGTTTTGTGGAAACTAAATCCCGAGCAATTTTAGAGTGGCCAGAACAACTGCTGTTTGGGTGAAACTGTGAAATGGCGTTCTAATGTCGGAGGAGAGACGCCCGTATCATCAGTTTGTTCAGAGTGTTCTTCCTCTGTTGCTTTCTATATCTAACCTTTATATCCTGAAGGATCTATTTGCGCTTTTTGTTTCATGCCAAAACCATGTCCAATCCATGAGCCTTCACTTCCTGGTTCTCCCAACGGAATGTGACCAGCTTCTTTGTTTTTTGAGTAACAACTGTAGGAAACTGTGGGAGGTCTACTTGTCAACAATGGTCTTATGATTTGGTTGGTAGTTTCGAAATCAATTATTTTCATAAAAAATAATTGGGTGCTTAAATACTTACATTATTGAATAAAAAAAGTGTGATCAAATAAATTAATTATAAAAACAGCTTGCAATGTTAAGAGGAAGTAAACATAATATCAGAATTTATTTAGTGCTACAGCACTTTGACCAATTTGATTCTCCAAGTTGACTGAATAGTTAAGGTAAAAGAACGTTCTATGTTACTCTTATTTTTAGTGGTTGTTAAGTTGTTTGTCATGTTGACATTATAAATGTCATAATGGTATAAAAATACAAAGACCTAAATTGATCTTCTGTTTGAAGATATTTTTAATATGTATTTAATACAGAGTAAGAAGTTAACCAGGATTTATAAGCCAGAACTGTAAAGTCTGTTTCAATATAGAATTAACGAAAGTTTCTAAATCAAAACAAATGTTGGAAAGTATAATTATATATCTATTTGAATGAGTTATTTTAAAAATTCATGGACGAAAATATATTTTTATGATATCAGGGGGTTATAATACATAAAAAAAGAGCAATTAATATATTTGAGTATATTGTGGTTTTAAAATTTACTAAACTATATTATAATCATCAAACTAATGATAGTTTATTAGAAAGCCGTTCTAAAAACGATATCACAACGTAAATATAGTAAACACTTGTTCGTGATTGATTTGCATAATGTAGGCCTACTTGCAGTGTTACCATTTTGATATGCTGCCCTGGAAGTAAACAGGTTGGCTACCGGTGTTAAATAATATGACTACTGTAATATCGATTAATAATGTTTTTATTCCAGTAATTAGTCTAAATTCACTATTGCTATTTACAAAACTACATCGAAAATTATCTTATAACTATGGAAATAATCTCACTCTTTTAACGATCAGAAAACTGTTTTTAATACGTTCGGTATCAGTAAATTTTTATTTGAAAAAGTATCGTAAAATAAAAATAATTATATTTAATTATAAAAAAGGTTAGAAAAAGGTCTTATTCTACTGTTGTAAATTAAAAGTCATTTTTTTATAAATTCCTCAAATTGTAATTTTTTATAAATTATTCTACTGTGCCAAAACATGACTGAGAAGCACTCTCCAACACAACTTTGAAACCATAGTATTAAAGGTGACATCCGAACCACTACCAGTGATCGGGCAGGTGGACTACGTGTGATCCCTCAGCTTTCATCCATCCAGGAACAGCAACAGTCAATCCTTGACACCATTATCCTGCTTTAACGTCAAAAGCATTAATGGAAAATATGACAGTTACTGTTAATTATTTTTAACCTTGACCAAACAACTTTTAAAATTGAACTATCATACGAATATAAAAATATTTATTGAGTCGCTGAAAATAACATTTCATTTATGTTAGCCGATAATTACTAAATAATCAATCTTTTGCCTACTCTATTCTACCTTTTAAATGCGACGTCCCCATCAATTTCCAATTATTCGTTTTCTTTCTTTCTATTTAAGTACTGATCAAGCCTCGTGAAAAAACTATTGTAGGTTCAGGTACTATTGATGTTCGTTGCGTGGCACTGTATTTGTTGTTAGGAACTGTAAATACGAACCTAACTTTCATAAAAACGTCACAGCTCTTCTCCTAAGAACCGTTGTTTGAGGCCACGAGGCCTCCCAATATTCCAGTCACCGGAAACACCTGGCCCTCCCATATCCGGGTTAGTTCGATCGGTCCCTTTCCGCTATCCGGATTATGATTGCAAATTTACCCAAAACTCGTTGCCTACAACGTTTCCTCATCCAATCAGCTAAGAATTTCAGAAGAATCTCGGCCAATCATTATATATAGTAATAATGCTTCCTTATAGTAATTTGATTGGTCGGTAGTATAGTTAGTTAGAGACCAGAGTCATTAGGTCGAGGTTCTCAGTTGGACCCCAATTAAGTCATACAATATTTTTAAAAGCTCAGCTTCATTTGTCGTTGGGCTATTAATTATTAATGTCATTTTCTATGTAATGTTTCATCTTAGTTTGTAACTATGACAGCATGCACTCATCTAAACCAATCACAATCAATCAAAATCAAAATCGGTGTCTTGAGAATAAATAACTATTTGGGCTCAATTCCATTTTATTTTCTATAAAAAATATAAAAAGTACGTGAAAAATGTTAACGCTAGTAAGATTTATCACATACGTCAATAAATTTCAAGGAATGTTTTAACTGAGGTTGGCTTGAAACATTTTTATTTATTCTACACACATACTCTTACAACTATACAGAATTAGTAAAGATCTCAGTTTGCTTTACTTATCGTGAACCTAATGTACCTCGAAAAAGGGAAAGAAATAACACGCACAAGGACACTTACACAGGAGAAATAACTTTAATACTAACATTTATAAATAAAACTTATTTCCAGTCTAGTATGGTAACATTCCCGATAAATCAAAGACAGTCAAATTTATTACATAGTTTTTATATATGTCCCCTTATGGAATTTATATACACTGGAGAAAAGAAAGATCTTGCGTACAAAAAAAAAAAATAAATAAATAAATAAAATAAATAAATAAATAAAAAAATAAATAAATAAATAAATAAAATCTGGTTATAAATGATGATACAAAATATAGATGGTTTAAACCATACAAACATACAAACAGTGTTTTAAACGATTTAGCTGTTAAGCTAAAAGACAGTATTTTAACAACTGTTTTAACTTGTAGATATCAAAAGGCAAGTTTTTTAAGGATTTGAAACGCTAAACGAACATGTTTTGAAAATTTGACGATCAACGTTTGTTTTCTTTAATCTATAAGCAAACAGGTTATTTGGGGAAACAAGTAGGCGAGTGGTCTAAGGCGAAAGGACTTGAATCCTGAGTTTGATATATCAAGTTTGAATCCTTCTTATTGTAACCTTGTCTGTTATTTTTTATTAGATCAGTAATATTCACCTTGTCATGTACTGGTTCTCTCCCTTACTCTGTCAGAATAATTACCCGCACAGTCTTTGGGGAATAGGGAGAGTAAGGTTATTAACGAAATCAGCATCTCTTTAGCAAAAATAAAAAAATAATAAAGAAATACACGTGGTTAAAAATTACATTCACAAATTATAATATGAACCAACCAATTAATTGCTCGGATAAGTAATTCTCGTGTAAAAATTGTACTTTTGGAAAGAGAAACGGAAGCGGATGTGAAGTACCGTACTCTGTTTAAACAGCACAAGTCCAGGTGACAAGACGGGTAGGGAAAGTCTAATACAAGGAACGGTTTTACGGTTATTGCATCCTGGTAAATGTTGAGGGTCTAAACAAGGAAGAAGGACCTTCAAGAGGTGAGTGGATGGCTTATAAACATGGGCTATCAGCTGAAGAGCAGCTGTAAACATGCGATACGAGGGAGGCGCAGTAAAAAACTGATCACTTACTGCAGAGGGCCGTCATCACGTACACTTTCCCTTAAAACTGGGATGAACCGTCTTGGAGATAACCCTTTTGTAACACACTCGTGTTGTTTTACTTTCTTAAATAGATTACAAATTGGGTTTGCATTGTTTATTTTTACTATTATTTTAATTTTTATATGAGGCTTAAAGGAATTTAAGAATGCCTTCAGCTGTGTGTTTTTCATTTATTACTAGTTTTTTCCTAAGATTATAACAAAAAAGGTGTCCTGGCTGGTAATATTCAGACCCAAACAGGATAATAATAAGCATTGGGCAATTTGAAAATATAAAAGATTGGATTTTTTTTACAAAAGATTTGGAGTTGAAAATGGCCACCAATTTAAATAGCTAAGGTTAACTCAATGGTGATGTGAAGAAATATGAAAAATTTTAAGTCAGTTTTTCAAAATGCTGTTGAGTTATTGCATTTTTTTTTGTAACACAAAAATACATACAGATAATGGAAGTGAAAATAAAAAACATGTATCCTTCACTTTTTGCTCTAAATTAGGTGTAGCATTCGAAAATAATTAGCTAGGACACCTTTTTTACTATAAACTTATAAATAATGATCCAATTTAAATAGTTGATTGTAAATAAACCAAAGTAAATAGAGGCGTAAAGTATTGTTTGAAAGTTATTTGTTCGATTGGATCGTTCGTGTTTTTAATTTTGTTGGAGGTATCAAAACGCTTCAAGTATTTAAAAAAATGACCTTTTCCGTCAATTCACTAGAGTAGTTACTTTGGATAGGTTATGCTAGGTTTGTTTAGGTTAGGTTAGGTTTGGTTATGTTACGTTGGGTTTTGTTAGGCTATGTTAGGTTTAGTTGTGTCATGTTAGGTTATGTTAGGTTTGGTTATGTTATGTTGGGTTTGGTTACGTTAAGTTAGGTTTAGTTACATTACGTTAGGTATGGTTTGGTTATGTTTAACCTAAGTTATGGTTATGGTAGTGAATTAACAGAAAATATCCAACAAAAAACTAACAAAACGTTTTAATAGGTATAAGTCTCTTATAGTTTTAGTATGTATAAGTCTCTTATAGTTTTCATGTGCTACTTACAATATCCTTCACTTAAAACTATGTTAATTTTTATTTGCTATAACTAACGTAATCGATATGGTTCTGTTTAACTAATATTGATGTGTGTTAGCTATGGTAAAAAACAATTTTTAATGTAGGATAGGGTAGTAAATAACACCTGAAAACGACTGGAGTGCAGGAGAAATAATTCATAAATATTTCACAAATGTTCGTAATTTTTAATCTGGTAACATCATCAGGGATCACAGTTTCAGAAATTGTTACATGATTTATTTCTGTACACTAACATTTAATAAAGTCTACAAAAGTTTCAAATTGCTTGTATAACCATTGTCGTGAAAACAAGGAAGAGTGTCAAATAACTACACCAATACAAACAAATTTACAACCAATATTTCTACTAATATTTGTTGCGTATTTATTATGTTTTATCAGCGTCCAGATTTATATGTATACATTTATCAGCATTATAAAGATACATCAAAACAACAGATTTAAATAAGTAATGCATTATAATCAAAGTAAAAACTTAAACATGCTCCTCACTAATACATACAAACATGTGCCGATTTATATGTCCAAACCAGTCTGTTTTGATATTCAATATATTACCACAGTTTAACAACGTACAGTGACGACAGTTCCATTGCAGATCCACGAGTAATTTGTAAACACGCTTATGTCAAGTCGGGTCATTCTATAATTAAAAACATAACAAAAACTGATTGATATCACTGATTGATATATATTTATTTTGATATAAAATATGTAAAAATGTTTTTCTTATTAGTAAGAAACGTAATGTATGAAAAATAATTTAATATTAATTGAAAAACGTCATATTTCAATGTAAATAAGTTACATTCCTTAACCTACATATTCAGGGTCAAAGTAAGTACTTAAGTAGCGAAGGCATACTAATTTAACATCTGATAATATGACCATACAAGCAATCTTTTATTCGATATCATTTATTGAACTTTCAAAAGCTCTTAGTTTTACACATTAAAATTTTTTTATAGTACCTACAATTTAATTTTTATAATATTGATTTTATTATATTCTCGCATTAGTTTTGTAATGAAGCGTTGTAATTCAGTGGCTCCAAGGAAACAGGAAGGAGTTTGGTAAATTAAAAAGTATCCTTTAATTATAGAAAAGTAATAGTAATATAATCACTGATATGTATTTGTATTACTTTTACCATTGATTTTATACACAAATAGATTTCCCATCCAATGTTAAATGTTGAGTCTCAAAATATCAGCTGTTTTTGTGGTCCATTGTGGAGCGCTAGTGTAGCTCCATGTAAATGTAATGCAGTTTAAAACAGCTGTGGTTGCGGGCCACACTAACTAACAAAATTACTGCCACAAATATTCCTATTAGATGGTTTATCTATTGTATGTGTATATAATCAAGGCTTTTACCAAACGCTTGTTACTAATTTATTTAACAGTAATTTAAATCAAAATCTCCTTAAGCCATTGTTAATATTAATTGCAACATCAACATTAGACTGCAGATATTTTAATCTTTCTAAAAGCTGCACAGCACAATACAGTTTGAAAGTGCTTTATTTCATAGCAAACATCCTTAATCATCTGTGTATTAGTCATATTCGATCAACAATAGAAATACATTGTTACGGATGTTGTGTTATGGAAAGTATTGACCTCCCATAGCAATCCTTAACTGACATTTTCTTCCATAAGTGATCAATACTAAACCATAAAGAATGAAACTAACGCTGAATATTCAGTATTTTATAGCGGAAACTTATTACTGAGGTATACTCCAAGTTTTATGCAGCAACTTAAAATATATCGTACATTTTATCATCGCCATTTCCCTCCATTACAGCTTGGGGCTATGAATAGTTCCTTAGGGAGTGCCTCTTAAATTTTTTAGGTTAAAACATTTTCACTAAGAAAATGTGATTTTTACTGTAGTGTGCTTTTATATCTCCTAAAGTAAAAATTAAAGTTATTGTTATTTACTTATAAGTAGAATTTCTCACATGAATAACACATTTGTAGGTCAACGTTCAAGTCAATCAGTTAAAACTCAACACACGATTAAAAGTCATACGTGTGTGGACTTGATGTTAAACCTAAGGCTATGTCTATGATTGTGTATAGTCCATCTACCCTACCAATGCAAACGGCTCAAGAAACCTCTGAATTGGCAGAAGTCTTGATGTTTGGTATAGATTTTACAAGAAACCACGGAATTTGTACTGTTAGTTGATTGAGGAAAGAAGACGTAATATTAGTTCACAAATTTGAATAATTTTATTTATTTTTATTTTATTTTATTTACTTGCTTCATTACAGGTTGAACACAATTACAATGAAAGCAGTACTACTACATAAAGTGTCCATTGTGGGTCTTCATGAAAAATACAAAAACCATAAACTATAAATCAAATTAACACTATGAAATAAATAAAGTAACAGCAAACACAACAATCAAATAAGTTAATTCAGGAAATTAAACTAAGCTACTTGTTAACAAATTCATGCCTCAAGCAAAATATGCATGTAAAATAACAATGTAGACAAATTGAATAGATAAAAAGCCAATTCAAATAATAATTCAATTTTACCAGAATAACAATAACATTAATAATATAAACAGCGAATAGATATAAAGCAAATACAACAATAATTTAAATATAACAAAATCACAATAAAATTAATAATATAAATAAAAGAATAGATCAAAATCAAATACAATAAATAATTCAATTATTCCAGAATCACAATAAATAACTCATGCAGTTTTTCTTATAACTTGTGATAGTATCATTGAAAGTAATGTGATTGACTTGGCCATTCTAGGGAGTTTTGTGTGATAGATACATTTTATTACATTTCATATGGCTTTTAATGGGTCGAGGTTTTCAATTAAGACACAGTTCTTCTCACATGCATAGACAAACCTAGGATCATTATACATAGAGGTAGGTAGACATCTACACTATACAAATAACATTAGGCAGACAAATGAGTGTCAGTCGTGTAGTATGTAGAGGAGGATAGACAAGCGTAGTGTGTAGATGTTAGCAGATAAATATTATTTATAAATTGTGTAGAGATATTTAGGAAAGTCTAGTTTGAGTAATGTTTATAAATGAGCAAACGAGTTTCATTTGCGTTGTGTATAACGCTTGGTAGTCAAAGGTAATTTCTATGTAATGCGTAGAAATAGGTACAATATGTAATTTTTTAAATGTGTTTAGTTGAGATGTCATATGTGTAGTGTGTGATATTGACAGACAAGTTTCAGTGCGTAGTGTGCAAAGATAAGACATAAGGGTTTTCTGTGTAGTAGATTTTGTGGATGTGGTTGACAAGCGACATTTGTGTGGTGAACAGACAATTACATTTATATAACATACAAAGACGTGCAGACAACTGTTATTTGATACTAAGAGTATGTGGAAAGCCAGAAAGTATATGTGAAGTGTGTAGAGGTGAGTAACAAATGTTTATGTATACAAATGTCACTTGACTAAGGTATTGTTAAACAATTGGCCCGTACTCACAAAGGGTGTAAAAGCCTATTATAGTTGTGTTACAACAGTTACAAACAAACAAAACCACAATATTGGCACGAACCACAATACTGGCACGAACCACAATACTGGCACGAACCACAATATTGGCACGAACCACAATACTGGCACGAACCACAAAAAGTTAATCGTATTATTTTGTGCCAGTAATACTAAAATGGTTTGTAAATTGTTGTTTGAAAAACATAATGAAAGAGTCGCCAACAGACGGTCCCAGCCAATAAGAGATGTCATGAACAACTGGGTCCCTTCGGCATGTTAAAGTTATTATTTTGTTGCGCACAACGCTGCATTGTTTGGTCCCCAGAGAATGAAAAACGCGGTTCGATTGAGGAATAAATTCTCTACGGATCTAGACATAGCCAAATGGTACGTGGCTTTTATATTGAAAAGAACATTTCTGATAGTTTTAATTTTATCTACAAGATGGTGTTCATAGGTTTTTGCAATCTAAATTGAACCTTCAAAATCGTTCTGTTCACTAAGTTTGTTCACTAAGATTTGGATTTAAACGTCATTTCATATTGTAGTTCTGTATACAAGAAAACAAAATAGTTCAAAAAATCACTTTGAAGAAGTAAACATAAAAACGTGCGTCTAACAGAATTTAAGGCAACCTAAATGAAAAATTATTTATTTATCGAGGCAAACTTAGGACGATTATGTCCTATCTTACACTTAACCTCTTATAGAAAGTGAGATATTATTTACAATTAGAAAAATAAGAGTTTAACTTGTTCAATTTTGCTGAGCACATTATGTTAAATTAAACAAAAGAGATACATTATTTAAAAAACACAACAAGAAAGTTAAACAGAAAGCATAATAGAACATAAAATAGAGATGAAAGCAAAAACCTATAACCAACTGATCTGGTTATGTACTAAAATATTTTGTGTCATCCTTACGTAAATTCAAAACTTATAGGCGAATTTGTAACATTGAAGTTCCACTCAAACTAGTTAATGTCAACTCCGCGAACATGAATCAGTAGGCATTTTTTGATGGAAATACCGATTTTTTACGTAAAAATTGACAAAAATCAAAAAGAATGTTTAAACGAAAATCTATCTATATAACATTAGTACTAGATAATTTTCTCTCCTAAACACAAGTATGATCCGTTAATCATACCACAAATAAAAATTGAGATATTTAACAAAACAGGTTAGGTTAGGCTATGTTTATTTTAGGTAAGGTTAGGTTATGTTAGGTTGGTTAGTTAGGTTAGGTTATATTAGGTTAGAAATATGTATTCATACAACCAATCATACTTTTTTGTTGAATATCTGAAGTAATTGTTTTCGTAAGAATAACTTGACGTCATGTTCGTGTTCTGGAGAAACAACTACGTACGATAACTGTAATATGCATAGTTTTTCTAAAAAATATTGTTTCTTTTCTTAAGTTTTTGTCAAAAATCATTATTTCCGCCGAACACGTTTTATGGATTCGTGTTTATGGGGTTAATGTTGGCTGGTTAAAAAAATCATTAACAGTGGGTGGGACCTCTAAATTCCATATTTACCAGATAAGGTATTTTTAGAAAAGCGTTTTTAGGATTTAAAACATATGACTAATAATTTTAGAGTGATGAAACGAAATTTACATACATACGTGTATGGATTGATAGAAGGGTAATCACTCAAACAAGTAGATAATGGACAATGATCTGTAGTGTGTAATCAATCGCCATATACCATTGAAGGGTATTTTTCCTTTTTATGTGACGTTTAAAAAAAATCAGAGACAAACTTAATTCTATAAGTGCACCGAACTGAATAGTTTGTTGGACATTTTCCAATCATCTGTAGCTAAAAAATGAACAGAATCACAACGTGGAAGGACAACAATAACTTGTGTAGCTGCAGGCCACCAACTGAACAGTTGGTTCTGACATCAGAGTTGTTTTGGCGTAATTGGGTCTGGAGTATTGGAGTTGTGGGCGACTCTTTGGAATGCCTTCTAAACTGTCAGAAGTTTGCCGAGCTCACTGATTTTCTGCGACTTGACTTGGCTACTAACGGCCCGCAGCGAGTTTCGGCTGTCACTCTCAGGTCTGATTTGGGAAATTAAAGAAGGAAATGTTTATTTTTAATTGATTTATTTGAAGGAACATTTTCATAAACTTTAAATTAAAATAAATCCTATTTTTTAGAGTGAAAATAATTGAAAAAAGCGTCCCTTGATAGTACTTTTACGTACAAAAGTGCCACTCAATACATAATGGTTAGAAAAATATAGGGCATTAATTATAATAGTAAAATAAAAAAAAAATTAAATATAGGATGTAAAACTCTTTGTTGTCTACCTTTTGCTGAATTATAGGGATATTACATTGATTAGAAAATATTGCAATATGATTTTTAATTAAGGAGAGACTAACTCCTTTTAAACCCTATGCCTCATTCCCAACGGACTATTAATATGTGTAGGGAACCTATAAGATATTGTTAGGGTAGAACATGTACAGTACAAGGTGAATATTACTGATAATAACTAACAGTCAAGGCCAGTACTCGAACATGCACTATTTCTTCTGCAGGCTCAAAGTTATGACGCCTTAAATCGTTCGGCTCTTTTAAATTTGATCCAAATAAAAATTTGGAGATTTAGTCATGATGTAGATATCTTGAAGAACACTATGTTAACAAGAGTAGGCTAGAACAAAGATCCTTCGGAGTCGTACACAGTTAAAACTGTGATAGTTTTTACCAATTCAAAAGAGGAGGTTTTTGAAACTGTTAACGACCTATGAACACATGTTGGGAACAATTATTATTTACTATACTTAGAATAAGTAAGGTATTATTTATTACGTCTCATATTCTGTGATTTGTGGTAATAATTAAAATGTGGAAACCCTGAACAAAATTTTGCATTCTCATTGGATATCAATAATAAAAACTAGGGAGTATGGATGATTGTTCTAAAAGAAACCGTTTTAAATTTACTCATTTCATAATGTCAGTGTGGTACTTCAGTGGCTAAGGCTTCGGGCTGTTGAGAGCAAGATTTAAGGTTCGAGTTCGAATCCTAAACTGAGGTAATGTTTGGGAAGTCTACTTCAATCGTTCAATAGAGCTCACGCTCAGGCCCACAGGTTCATATAAACTGGCCAGTAAAGTAAAAGAATAATTAAAAATATTGAATTCTAATGCCTATTAGACTAGAGGGAGAGTATTTTTTACTATTTTTAACTTATATTTATCACTCATGCTTTTTTTATCTTTAAACTATATACTATTATACGCTCTATAAGTTTGTGTTACGTTTTTTAGTTTAATTTAGGTATATCATGTTGTACTGAATTCAGAAAGTCCAAATCGCCTTAAACACAAATATTTTGTTCAGTTTAACGCTAAACCATTTACAAAAATGTCACACTTTGTGCAAATGTTCTACTTTCGGCGAAAATCTATCAAGTTTTGTTTTTGAAGTAATGTATTGGCTATTCCAGTATTCCCTAGGAACACATGATTCCATATAATTTTACTAAGTTTATTTAGTTATCCAATACAATACCGATTGATTTCTCCTGCAAGTGGTATTAGCATCGTAAAGAACGCCCATTGAATGAGCATTCTTTTATTTTGGTTTGTTATTTTATTGTTCTTCAGTCCTATTGTTTTCTATTTCAAAATTTGAATTGAATTGAGACGGAGTATTAATAACAGCCCTTGTACTTTCTTCTGCCATTGATTTTTATCAAACTTTACATAATATAGAAAAAGTAATACTTGCGTACTGAAATTAAGAGAGTGGGCTTTACAGACTTTTTCTAATCAACTATTTTTAACACACAATAAGCAAAGTTCCATAAAACTTATTCGGTGTTCTTGTTGCAGGTATACAGAAGATATCCAACTAATTATAAGATTAAAGTACCTTGGAGTAACATGCATAATGGATGAGGTGAGTTAAGTATTAAGACATTCAAACAAACAAATCTATTTAAATAAACTATTCTAGGAATTTTCTTTATATGAAATGCTCTTAGTAAAAAGATAGTATGTAGGAAACTTTAATGTAGGATAGGTAGTAGGTGTTACATTACTCGATTAGAATAAATACAACAAGTTCATAGAGCTTAGGAAAATGAAAATAACACAATTTTCCTTTTTTACACATTTAACAATCTTACAGTTATGCTCTAAAACATACCATTAAATACATCGTGGATCAGTGTGACCACAAACGAATTAGATTTATAATATACAAAGTTAAGTATTTGTTAAATATTTAAACAATTTTAGGTTTAAAATTTTTTACTCATAAACAATAATTTCCATTGCAGTGATTAAATGCTGCTATTCTATATTAGGGATTTGTGATCATGGCAAACGTTTGAGGTTTGTTTATCATTTTAGCTGAGCTCCATTTACTGATGATGATATGATACGTGAGTATGTTTGTACAAACGTTTTGAAATTTTATATCACAGTAGTTCTAATAAAATCAAATCTCACTTTCTTAACCAGTGTTTTAAATGAATTAAAACGATAACAAACATGATAAATATTTAGTTCGTAGTAAGAGTTAACATATTCCTCTGCATTTCAACTAGGGTAGGCACATACAGTATTGAAATCGACTAGCTCCTAGACAAACCGAAAACCATATATAGTGTAAATAATGTTCAACATCAATACATTCTTGGTGTTAATAAAGTAAACATTAACAATAAAGAGTTCCATGTTTGTCATTTCTTCTCCTATTAGTGCCCAGATCTTAAATCACACTGAGGCAGCTGGAAGGGGAATGTGGATTCGGACCGGTCCTCTCGACCTCCTTACCGCATGGCCGAAAAACGGAAGTCCGTTTATGTTTATCCAGTTTAGCTGTTGTTAAAGTGGCACTAGGCAAAATTAAGTGGAGTGGGGTCACTAACATACTACACAATACCACGTGAATCTGAAAGGGTGGCTTTCCTTTTTGGCTGATTCTTACTCTTTAAAATTCATTCCAAGCTATACGACTATTCAAGTCATAATTTGTAGTAAGCCTGCTGATAAAAATCCCATATTTATTTATTCTTGACAAGAAACCCTTTTTTTACTATTCCCCATTTGATTATACTTTGAAATATGAAGTGTTTTCTCTCCTATTTAATATAATTTCGGTTAGTATTACTGAAACTTTCCAACAAATCTACATGACGTAGCATTAGTATTAGATTATTGAGAAAGTATGTAGGGGTTGAAAAGTTAAGGATACGTGTGGACAGATCAGGACTTTGATGATACGGAATGGTGAAGATGGGAATGGAAACGATACCAAGGGAAATGGAGGAACTGGATTTTGTAGGTTTAGGAGCAAGAGGAGAACCCAGAAGAAAACGGCTGGATGAGGTGAAGGTGGATGTAGAGAAGAGAGGAAAGACGTAGGAAGAGATAAAAAAGGGATGATAAGTAGAGACAGACAACGCTGAAAACCTAGACTTAGGAGTAAAAACTGGACCGTAGCAGTTTATGTATATGGACGTATAATTTAACCTTTTCAAAATCGGATGTTATATTCAGATTCAAGATCTTTAGTTTTGAGCTCCCAAACTGTGTTCTTAGTCATATGAATTAAAACAAAGTTAAACTTTTAAGTAAAAAATACATTAAAATATACGCGTTTATGATGTTTACACATATGTAGATTTTTATCTTATCAAATTTACTATAGTTCTTTTGCCGAAAGTTAGAAAAAAATAATACTATTTGTTATTACATATTTTTAGTGCGTCTGAAAATTGTCTGTTGTTATAAAACTTTACATTACATTTACATTTTGTTGGTTCAGTATTAAAGCAGCAAACGAATCGTCAGTGTCTAACTAAATGTGTAACACTTTATTAAAATACACATTCATGTCACTAATGTGCTAGATATAGTTTAAGCTTGAACATTACTTATATGGTGGACCGAGCTGTACTATAATGGTGTTAATAGCTAATAATAATTACGGTAGGGTCTGTTAAAGAAAGTTATTTGGCTTAGATTAACTCTGATCTGTCTTCATAACTAAATACAAAATGTATTACAATTCGATGAATTTAATAATAGTTAAATACATAATTAAGTAACTTATTATTTATAACACAGAGTTACTTTATTAGTTAATTTGAGAAGGATGTAATGGTCAGTTAAATATTTTATTACTACGGTTGTGGAGCAATATTTATGGACTATATAGTTTGTACCCAATATACCAGCAATCATTTATGTTTAAGTATCTGTTCTTCTCGTTTTAATCTTCATGGTTGAATACAACAAAAGTTAACCTAAATACAATGATACATATAAAACGATCAGGAATCTCTCAGGTCACATTTTGAATCGTAAAATCTTAGCCTGGAATTCGCCCGTGGGACCTGCAGATTCCAGGACATTGCTTCAGGCGGTCGGCGATTTCTAAACTTCCCTCAAATTGGACCGCCAATCCGTCCACAGGCGATATTCGCGTGTTGTCCGAGTGATGATCTGAAAATCGGCCAAACTTGAAACGTCGGTCCCAACCAATGACAGGCTTTCGTTTAAACACCAGGTGTGTGGGCGACCGGTCCAGCTCTTGCGCGCGCACGAACACACACCACAAGTCAAGAGGAGGTTTCTCCAGTGAAAGTCAATTTCTAATGCTACTTGAGACTATCATTATTGACTGCAAGCAAATACTTGATTTGTGTCTACAACTGTTAAAGTTACACGAGGCACACAGGGGCCACAAGTGCAGTTTGATTGTGAAACACTTTGTAACGAAATGTAGATTTGTACTAGTAATTCTTTCTTCAGATACAGATCGTTGGGATATGATGGGTAGGCATTTCCCATGAGTTTAGATGAGTGAATGTAATGATTGTTAAAGACTAAGGCCGACTATTAATTGGAAAGTGTAATTAATTAGCCACGTTTCTTAATTGTAATAGGAAGGTTAACATTTATCGATCCGCCCGGCTACTCCTTAACACTTACGGTGGTATCGACCCACTCGGCTACCATACACATTAGGGTTTAGGTTAGGTTAAGTCAAATACAAGACTGGTTCATATTCCTTACTGTCCAGGCTCACAAAGTGACAGTTTATTGACATGGAAAGTGTCAAGAAAGAGCCATAGGCGAATGAAAAATGAACAGCCCATGGTTATCAGCTGACCCCTCTCAAAATTTATGACTGATTTAGATCAAACTGAGGACCTTTACCTTATCAAGCTTGGCTCCAAAGAACTTACAACCAATTTGAAGAGAATGTTTAAAAAGGATAAAAAACACAAACATAAGTTCACTAAGAATTTTTTACATGAATTTTCCATCATTATTAATTTGTAATTTTAATTATTTTAAGCACTCATTTTTAACTTTACTCAAATACAATTCATATACGTTAACATTACAGTTTAGTTATGATTTTTGATCACCTTTATTAGCTATTTTATACGTATTTTTTTTTTTTTTAATTTCACATACTGACACTGTCTGAGTGCATTTTGGGAAGATAGTTCAGTGTAGGATAAGTGTTAATCACCTGTGTCGTCTTGTTACTAACTGAGTTAAACTTTTGCTCAGAAATGTCCATTTATTATGATAGCACAATAGACAGGAAAACTGAAGGACTTACAGCACTACGGGAACCCAAACCACGTGTAATAGTTTGCTTTAAAAAAATACAAAATACAAAAATAATTCTCTTACACAACATACATAATCTGGCCACAATCCTAAATGGATAACAAAAACCTATCTAGACGTGTTGTGGCTGATCACAAAAATGAAGTGAACAGCCAATAAAAGACTAATAATTCTATCTTAGTCTTTATAATATATAATGTGATCCCAAATTTGAATGTACTATATCACTTTAAATATGATTCAATTATTATAAAAATTTGAAGGTAATGCTAGAATGTTTTAGAAAAGTCAATACATTTTAAATATAGCAATATGATTAAAATTTATATTTCTTTAAATGAACCTTCGTATATTTAGAACTCAATAACATAAACTGTAATGTCATACAATTTACACGTTATTCTCCAGTAAGTACCAAATATTTGTTTACAAATATCTATGTACAAACACAGCTTTCAATTAAAATATAACTACGTAATTATAAGAGGTAAAAAATGTTTGTTAAAACAGTGAAATTAGTTGAACTATGTGCATCAAATTATATTGAATAATGTATGATTGTATTATAATAAAGGTTCGTTATGAGATTTATTGCTAGTTAGTTAAATTTCAATTCAATTCAAAAGAAATTTATTTCACACACATCTTGTATAATACAATAAGGTATACAAAGCAAACACAATTTGGTATGATAAATTATTTATTATAAGTACACTGTTCTATATTACAGTTTTTTGAGTTTTTAAAATTAAAGGAATAAAAACCGAAGAGACAAAATGCCTCCTCTCTATACTCATTCAAATGTGTGTGAGAGTGCAGATTTGCCTATTGTCTGATTTGAGAAGGAAGCGCTTCACAAATAAGTTACAAAGCACAATTCTGAAGTCTGATTGAACGCTGTCTGTAACAGATGATCTCCCCCTCCCCCCAAAACGAGAGAGCATGGAGTAGTAAGCCTCATCAACTGTAAACATGTCAGATCCAGCCGCGGGCAGCGAAGCTACTTTGCAGTTCTTTAGACGAGATTATTCCAGCCAACTTTGATCATTTTCTCCCCTAATTTTACTGTTGCTTTATGCCAGATTGCTCCTGAAACTGGACTTGACTATAAAATTGGAAGAGTTTTTTCAACCTTTGATGATAAAATTTATCTATGAGAGTTGTAATTAATTATTCTTTGTGTCAGCATGAGTGGCGCAGTGCTGTAACCCAGCTACTTGAGGACGAAGTCTGGTGGAAATTGTAGATTATATTTTCTATGCTCGGTCCTCTTAATACCGACATGGCATCCGCTCAATGGTTGCTATTGGCAAGTACACTACTAATCAGTCTTATGTGTCCATGTTGGGTGGTAGTCAGGGTCCGGGTGTTGTGTAGGGAAGACAACTGACTATCAGGCTTCTCATTAGGCTGCAAATCAGACCAACACTACGTGCTTCGGATTCTACGTAAAGCTTTAGTCCCTTAGATACTCTGGCTATTGGGCTATTAATACAATGAGTACATGATTTTGGCATAAGTTTTGTGTAACCATATCGCAAAATGTTTACTATTATTTCTCCGAATAAAATGTTTCTACTCTACAAAATGCGTCATTTTTATAACTTACCAAGTGACAGTCCTTGCTTCGCTTCTTGGTGGTTCTCTACGTTTGAACAACCTTCCTTTAATTCTCTCTAAACTAAACCGTAAATATAAAAGCTCAGACTGCTGCCGCCCTCATAGCTAACAAAGTATTATAGTGTAGAACACCCTTTAGGTCTACTTTACGGGGATGCAGACAAGTGCAATATTGTCAGAGTTAGTAGAAATTACCTTAAACATTTCATAATGAAAACCAAATCAGCCAAGCTTTTGTGTCATGTTTGTGTTTTTGAATCAGATATTTGAAAAGAATTATTTAATTAAATTAATACCAATGTTACGCTTACGGTGAAAAATGTAATGTTGAGGGGTTGTTTCTACCCTTTAGAAATTGCATTTTATAAAATACTTTTATGTTTGTCTTTGTATGTGTTTCTTTATAACACAAAAGCTAAATTCCCTCCAAAAAACTTATAACACTTTTCAGTGGCTTCGGAGATCTCGTGACGAGTAAGTACGTAGATTAGGATTTTATTTATCAAGATAATGTTTTTTTTTTTTAATTGATTTGAATTATCTTGAATAATTTATAATTTTTTTTTATAAAATGAACTTGGTTCAACTAAATCCACGTACGTTCTAATTCAAAAACGTTTCTCCCTCAAGAAGTTTTACTTCCCTAATTACTACGTCCAAATCAATGCCAATAGCTGCCACTGAATGTAAACAAGTTTTCTTATTATAAGCCGATTTATTCTCTCTCTCTTCCCTTAAATACTGACTGATTTCTTAATAATCTTTAAGTGGCCGCTTTAGTATTTGTGAATTCACCCCGCGTTCAAACGGAAATCAATTAAATTATGAATTCATTGAGTTTTCTTGAATAAAGAATCCAAAACAGTCGTTACAAGGGTTTCTAAATTATACTTTGCGGGGTTTTTGTTTTCATTTATTAGATAATGGAAGTATATATTTAAATTTATTCTTAAAATTAGTTGTTTTTGTTTCAAAAATTGCCATAAAGGGTTAAAAAACGTGTTTCATTATAACTTATATTAATGGTTTAAGTAATGATAAACTTTAATATGAAAGTTGAAGGAGTGGTGGATTAAATAAACTGGGTTGAAAAATTGCGCTCAGTAAATCTTTATAAGAAATAAAAACAAAAGTTAACTTTGATAAAGTCTTATCATAAATTGTATAAAAATATAACTAAATTTTAAAATCATTTATCCAAACAAATAATAACATAGTATTTAAGTAATTTTTCACGCAAGTTAAATCTCAAATGATTAGATTTTCACTAAGAGTGGAAATGGTTTTCCCTTTTAGGGGAAATTTTTTTCCCCTTATAGGGGAAATGTGAGACAAAAAATATAAACCTGGGTCCCCAGAGACTACAGCATTAGGCGAATATAAGCTCTCTATACGCTTTTAGTGCAGAAAGCAGAAAGGTTCGCCCCTGGGCACATTTCAAGGCCCACTTAAGAGAATTGGGGCTGCAAAAAACAACAAATAAACACCTCCTCCTCTTTCAGAACCTTGATTAAAACAATGAAGCACTTCTGAGCGCCAATGTGACGTCAAGTAACGTGACTAAAACACTCCAGACGACGATATTTACACTAGTGTAGTGGTTTATAGTAACATGAAGTACAGAGTAATTATCGATGTATAAATGGCATTTGTGGTCTAACAGGTCCACAACAATGACTTAATTGTGTATTATTAACCTATCTGGTAGGTTCTACGGTACATACACGACGTCCATTCAATTATTACTAGAGAAGTGTGGTGTGTCCATGTTGGATGGTAGTCATGGTTCAGATGTTGTACAGGCAAGATAACTGGATGTCAGTTATATGAAAATCTGACAAATACTACGTGGTACGGATTCCTTGTACATCTGTAGGTCCCTTAGTTGTTCTGGCTATTGGGTTATTAATAAATGGCTCTTTCTAAGGAACAGTGAACCTTAGTTAGTAACAATGAATCAAGTCGTTCATCTTCACTCATCACACTCATTCGCCCATACCTTTACTAACAGCGCCTTAATGATGAGTAATGAAGTAAGTTATCAAGAGAATTACTTTATTTACACATTTTATGTATTTTAAAGAGTTCAGTACAATCGATTTCAAATTACAAGTTAAGTCTGTACTAGTCTGAATATAAGGCCTGCTAGTCCGCTAAAATCCGGCCAGTACTGCGTGGTTCAGATTCCACATAAAGCTGTAGGTCCCTAAGCTGCCCTAGCTATTAGGCAATTAATTGATGAATAGGTCTTTCTGAGGAACAGACAGACTTACTTATTAACAATGACTACACTCATCACCCTCATATTGGACCATATCTCTACGATTGGCGTCTATATCGTTCATTCTCAACCATAAATTCCGTAGGGATCAGCTGTGTTTACTTAACACTGCCTTCGTAATTCGCCAGAATATTCTAGAAGGAATATACTAACATAAGTTTTCGGATTACGGAGTATATGTCCACGGTTCGAATCTCCAGCTGAGCCAACGTATGGTTCTTCCCTCCTTGAGTAAGGTTCACGCACAGGCCAATGCCTTTTAAAGTGGAGTTAAAAAAGCATTCGACTAAGGTAATGAATCCTAATTGATGTAATGTCATAAAATTAATCATTAACTATGTATATTATAGTAAAAATTAAACTTAATATTAAGGCCGTTCAATACTATTCTTGTCAAAAATGCTATATACCATAGACATACAGGACTTATGACATTTTCCATTATGAGTTCGTTGCGTCAAGTGATTTAGGTCTTAATAAAGTTTGTTGGTTCCTACATGATTTTTATTAACTGTCTAGCAACTAACCGCTACGATGGTAGATATAGATTGAATTAAGGCGTTCATTGAATGTATTGTTTGTTACTAACTAGTCGAGATATCAAATACCTAAATGTAAATTATTATTGGAAAAAATATTTAGAAAAAAACGTTTTTATTATAATCTTAATGCTATATTTAGTATATTGATGGAATAGCTAAAGGACGATCTGTCTAAGAAGTCAGAACTTTTTATCTGAATTAGACATAGCGCAGGTTCGAATCCTAGCCAAGAAGTAAGTTTTATTAGTAATATTAATCTTCTACTGTAAAAAAAACCCGGCGTTCAGTTTTACGAAACCTAATATTTAAAGACAGGGTGAAATAATATTCTAAAAATAGTGTTATGCACAGAGATCCACCCCTAAGAATTTCCGTCACAGCTTCACGCGTCTTTTGCAGTAAATATTGGTTAGAGAGCTATAAATGGCCAGTAAACCCAGAGCCGCCCGTAAACCAAATAGGGGGACCTTTTATGGCTTGGTGTACGAGTTTATGGGAAAACATTTCATTGTGAAACTGGATGCGATTTGGAACCTCATGACAGCGGGAGTTGGCGGAAATAGAGTCCTGATTAGGGTGCGTTTAACTGTGAACGGAATATTCAGTGTCGTGTTGTACAACATGAACATTATAAGTGCTTAGTGCAGTCTGCTCAGATTAAACTGTTATAACTAATGAGATACTCTTAAGATTTTAGTAAGGAAGATGCATGCTTTAATAAGGGCCATTTGCATATATTAAAGCCATAATAATAACATGCATATATTAAAGCCATTTTAACATGACTATCCTCATTCTTTGAACCAACGTTCCAAACTAAATTTTAATAATAATTTTATTAAAAGGATTAATAAAATGGCAAAATAGGTTCCTTTAAAGTTGATTTTAGTGGACTATAAAACATTGTTGCATATTGATTTAATCAATAATTCCATAATAAGTTTTAAATAGGAAATAAATTCACAAAACTATTCAATCAATTACATATTTTACTCCGTTAGTTAAGTGTGAAGCACTAATAGTTATAATCATCATTCACGAATTTTGAGGTGGCCAAAAAATAATGCTTCAGTAGGAGATAACATGTACACATGATTGGAGACCATTACCTAAAGGTAAGAAGGGATATAAATAGAGACAGTCATCATCTAGTACATTACCCACCGTACTAATGATATGTCATCACTGTCCGAGTAAACAGAGAAGGTGTGGCCGTGGTATGAGGTAGTAACACATGCTGGGAGACCATTAACTAGGAGTGAGAAGGGACCTACAATAGAGACAGCCGTCAACCAGTACATTACCCGCTGTACTAATGATCTGACGTCACTGGCCGAGTAAACAGTGAATGTGTGGCCGTGGTAGGAGGTAGTAACACATGCTGGGAGACCATTAACTAGGAGTGAGAAGGGACCTACAATAGAGACAGCCGTCAACCAGTACATTACCCGCTGTACTAATGATCTGACACTACTGTCCGAGTAAACAGTGAATGTGTGGCCGTGGTAGGAGGTAGTAACACATGCTGGGAGACCATTAACTAGGAGTGAGAAGGGACCTACAATAGAGACAGCCGTCAACTAGTACATTACCCGCTGTACTAATGATCTGTCATCACTGGCCGAGTAAACAGTGAATGTGTGACCGTGGTAGGAGGTAGTAACATTTGATGGGAGACCGTTACCTAAAGGTGAGAAGGGAAATACAATACAGACCGCCGTCAACTAGTACAATACCCGCTGTACTAATGATCTGACATCACTGGCCGAGTAAACAATGAAGGTGTGGCCGTGGTAGGAGGTAGTAACACATGATGGGAGAGCATTAACCAGGAGTGAGAAGGGACCTACAATACAGACGGCCGTCAACTAGTAAATTACCTGCTCTACTAATGATCTGTCATCACTGGCGGAGTAAACAGTGAAGGTGTGGCCGTGGTAGGTGGTAGTAACACATGATGGGAGACCATTAACGAAAAATGAGAAGGGACCTACAATACAGACGGCTGTCTACTAGTACATTACTCGCTGTACTAATGATCTGTCATCACTGGCCGAGTAAACAGTGAAGTGGTGGCCGTGGTAGGTGGTAGTAACACATGCTGGGAGATCATTAACTAGGAATGAGATGGGAACTACAAAAGAGACAGCCGTCTACTAGTACATTACCTGCTGTAATAATGATCTGATATCACTGGCTGAGTAAACAGTGAAGGTGTGGCCGTGGTAGGACGTAGTAACACATGCTAGGAGACCTTTAACGAAAAATGAGAAGGGACCTACAATACAGACGGCCGTCTACTAGTGCATTACCCGCTGTACTAATGATCTGTCATCACTGGCCGAGTAAACAGTGAAGTTGTGGCCGTGGTAGGTGGTAGTAACACATGCTGGGAGATCATTAACTAGGAATGAAATGGGACCTACAATAGAGACAGCCGTCTACTAGTACATTACCTGCTGTACTAATGATCTGTCATTACTGTCTGAGTAAACAGTGAATGTGTGGCCGTGGTAGGAGGTAGTAACACATGCTGGGAGACCATTAACCAGGATGAGAAGGAACCTACAATACAGACAGCCGTCAACTAGTTCATTACCCGCTGTACTAATGATCAGTCATCATTGTCTGAGTAAACAGTGAAGGTGTGGCCGTGGTAGGTGGTAGTAACACATGCTGGGAGATCATTAACTAGGAATGAGATGGGACCTACAATAGAGACAGCCGTCTACTAGTACATTACCTGCTGTACTAATGATCAGTCATCATTGTCTGAGTAAACAGTGAAGGTGTGGTCGTGGTAGGAGGTAGTAACACATGATGGGAGATCATTAACTAGGAATGAGATGGGACCTACAATAGAGACAGCCGTCTACTAGTACATTACCTGCTGTACTAATGATCAGTCACCATTGTTTGAAAACAGTGAAGGTGTGGTCGTGGTATGAGGTACTAACACATGATGGGAGACCATTAACTAAGAGTGAGAAGGGATATGCAATAGAGACTGCCATCAACTAGTACTTATCCTGCTGTACTAATGATCAGTTATTACTGTCCGAGTAAACAGTGAAGGTGTGGCCGTGGTAGGAGGTAGAAACACATGCTGGGAGACTATTAACTAAGAGTGAGATGAGACCTACAATAGAGACAGCCGTCAACTAGTACATTACACCCTGTACTAATGATCTGACATCACTGGCCGAGTAAACAGTGAGGGCGTGGCCATGGTAGGAGGTAGTAACACATGCTGGCAGGCCATTAACTAGGAATGAGAAGGGACCTACAATAGAGACAGCCGTCAACTTGTACATTACCTGCTGTATTAATCATCAGTCATCATTGTCTGAGTAAACAGTGAAGGTGTGGCCGTGGTGGAAGGTACACATGCTGGGAGACCATTAACTAGGAGTGAGAAGAGACCTACAATAGAGACAGCCGTCAACTAGTATATCACCCACTGTACTAATGATCTGTCATCACTGTCCGAGTAAACAGTGAAGGTGTGGCCGTGGTTAAAGGTACACATGATGGGAGACCATTAACTAGGAGTGAGATAGGACCTACAATAGAGACAGCCGTCAACTAGTTCATTACCCGTTGTACTAATGATCTGTCATCACTGTCCTAGGAAGCAGTGACGGTGCCAATATTGACCGAAAACATGTAAACAATGTTCTATATTACAATTTTATTTTTACAAATGCTACGTAATACGAATGATTCCTATCATATGTTGGAATCAGTCACATTTTATAATATGAACTGATTGTAAATATCTAGCAAACGTCATTTACAAGTAAGTTATAATGGAAATATTGATGTAGATTTTCTGTCATGTTAGAAAATATTTATTTGTCGAATATCCATAATCCTAAAAAATGTATAATCTACAAGTAAATTTTTCTGCATGACAATTAATTTACAATATTTCGTAAAATATATATTGCAGGGACTCTGGAAAAGTTGCAAAATTAACACTTTTCTTTAGTTCACTTAACCTGAATGATCTTTTAGCAGATAAAAAAAAAATTATACATAAATGCTGTTGCAGGAAACCTTTACGAATGTAAGTAGACGCTTCATTAACAGTTGTTTACGTTTAACACGTCATTTAAAACTTATTGGTTTTGCAGACTATAACAGATATTTTACTCTTATCATCCCCAAAATGGTGGTGGTGGCTTTGGGACAGAGCACCAATCGTACTGTTGGGGATTGGTTATATATATCTTCAGTTATAGGAATCAACACAATAAATATTTCTTTCTGGGTTGAGTCGAACTCAGATAGTAAAAATGACTACACTAGTTCATCTTCACTCACTCCCCCCTCTTATTCGCCCATATATCTAAATCTACGTAAATATTAAATATATATTCATATATACAGGGTAGAAAATAAATTTGGAAACACTTTCAAAACAAGGTTATTTTTGTCCATAGATAATTTGATAGTTAAAATTGTTTAAACATTTGTTCATTGATTATAATAATTATCTTGAAGCCGTTAAATCACAGAGAATGAATATTGTTCAAATAAGTTACTATCAAATTTAATGAACGCTAATCCGGAAAGGATACTCTTTTCGTAGTCTGTAATGCGGCATCTAATTTCTCTTGAATAGACCTTTCTTTTGATACCAAACTCGACCTACGCTTACAATGAAGTTTTTCGTTCAACTCCTCGTGGGCCGTCTCCCTGAAAAGACGAAATGTCGCTAACGGCGTCAAAAAGTATATTCTTTGTAAACATGATCATGTACAGGATTTCACTTTTACAAGTGAAGTCATACACAGTTGTGAAAGGTTTGCATATTTTTGTTCCACCCGTATAAAATACATATATTTATGATAAAAAAAAAAAAAAAAAAATAGTTTCCCTTCATTTATATTGTTACACATTCTCAATAATGAAGAAATAATGTAATGTCATTTCATAATGTGATCATTTTATTACTTTAATTGATGAATTTCGTAATGAAATATAAAGGTAATATTTCATAATAAAGTTCATCGAACATTTCTTGTCTACGGTTTAAGGCCCGTCGAGTAATGGAAGTGTCTTTTGCCGGGTATTTTTTGCTTTCATTAGGTGAAGGGTGATCACCAAAATGTGATAATGTCGGACACTCAGCTGATGTGTTGATTTCTCAGAACTTCTCGATACTTCTTTTTCTTCCTCTCCTCGTTTCATCTAATGTCAAATATTTGAGTGCGCGGTTTCTTTAACAGCAATGGGACTAGTTTGTACATCTAGTCATTTTTACAACTGTTGAAAGTCAATGTTTTTTAATAAGGAACATTTCAAATAACTTAGCAGTCATCCCACACCCCTGTACATGTATGGCTGCGTACTACCTATCCTGTATAAGTAGCACTGTAGAAAATTAGATGGCCTTTATTTTAGCATCAGGTTAGCTTGAAAAAAATCGATACACCACATAACTGGCGGCTGACCTCTCCCGCGTTTTGGGGTTGTTATCTACGCCTTTTTTATATGTTACATCTTTTAGGGGTACTCGAAAGAAATTTATTGAAACAAAACATCAAAACCCACCTTGCTAGGGAATGTAAGAATGTTCCCTTTCACGCTTTAAACAGTGCAATTCAGAATTTTAGCATCAGTCGGGATATTGCCAAGTAACAATTTGAACATGCAATGTACCATAATGTTTAAAATATGACATTGTGAGTCGATGTAATGCATATATTTTTTCTTAATTAAACCTTGCAAAAAAGTAAATACACTGAACTAAAAATCACTTAGCTTAATGAAAATAAACAATCAAAATAAATACTGTGATAAACAACATTTTTTATAAACAACTATTTTGAAAAATCTCCAATGATTTTTGGCTGCAATTTGATGGAAGTATACTTTATAATTCACACTCATAAATAATAACTTTAAACAATTCCTTAAGGCTTATTAAGCAAGAAAATCTAGCGACTAAGCTAAAATAAACAACAAAGAACCACAAAAGTTACATTATGAAACGCTGACCGGAGAAATGGAGATTACTTTCTCTCGAAGATTGGGCTGAGTGGAGGATCTCGTGATGGCTGAAGGTGATTAAACGAGTCCAGAAGATCCTTTAAGATGGCATGCCAAGTGATCATGACCTTTCACCATGGGTAATGGGCAGGATAAGTCATGAGAGTCCTGCGGTTTAGTGGCTTGGTCGGGCGTCCCCACAAGTGCCATTCCTAGATAACAGTGAGGACGTAAAATTTACTATTTTACTTTCACACAAGAATAAAAAAGAGGTGTATTTGGTAAAAGTTTCAGTCGGGCTGGGTGAAAGTGGCTGGGTTAGGAAAAAAGCCGGCATGTGAAACAGCATTGTTTAACCCCCCCCCCCTCCAAATAGGAGAGTTTTATAATTACGAGTTACTCAAATTTTATTTTTTATGATACTTTGTTCGAACGTATAAATTAATTATCAAATTAGCACTGTTAGAATATTAAATAATTCATACTATTTATGAAAACTGCATTAAATTACTTAATACTTCTTTTTTATGTAAATTAATGTATTGGAACTACTGTATTAGTAGGAAAAGAAAACTGCTTGTTTTTATAATGATTGTTTTAATATTTTATAGATACTAGGAATAGAAATAAAAAAAACAATTGTAAAATATATCATGAAGTTTGTTTATTATGTTACAGAAAATAATTACCAACTTGATTTATCATTTATCCATTAAAGCCATTTAAGAAAAATATTTTTTGTTGTTTTTAGGAATAGGTTTATGGCTTTAAATCATAACATCTTTAAGAACTTCAGGTTAAAAAAATTAACTTTTCAAACCATTATTTTGTATATTTTAAAAATTACAATTGTCACTATAAAATAATTCACTTTATTCCACTCCTAATCATATTAGTAAATTAAAATGAGTTGTAGTAATTGTTTTAATTGTACTCCATGTTTTATATGTATATATATATATATATAGTGTTGTTTTTTGTCACCTACCATTATTATTATTATTATTTATTTATTTATTTTTTTAATTTAAACTATGTAAAATCTGAGTTTTAAAGTTGAAAAAAAGTCCAAAAGTCATTACTCTATAATAACACTTAAAAATAAATAAATAAATAACAAATGATCTCCTGTTACAAAGCTAAATCCAATCCATCAAGCCATTTAATACCTACCTCACTGATATAGCTAATCCCTCCGTAAAACAGCACAAGGGGCACTCTGTAACTATATGATCCAGAGTTTGGGATATAACTATATGAAACTATATGAGTTTGGGTAGACTCCCCGCAATCACATGACTGATCTACTGTCAATCCCCATTTGTATTTCCAGTAGTTACATATGTCCACTCCAGTTCGAAACCGATTCAGTAATGACCACTCCCTATGAGGGAGGTTCATCCCACCCACAGGTATTGATGGATCGTTAATAAGGAACTTATTTCGTCTATCAAATTGTTCCACGGTATGGACCAGCTAGTATTGGGCGAGAAATTTGATCTGCTTAACTGGAAAGCAGTACGTAGAGGTGGGTTTCGATATTTTATCGTTCTGACGTGGAAGATCTTGTTTAATGGGCAGGTGCGGGGCATTCAAGATCTTATTGAAGTCTTTGCGAAGTGCCTCCAGACGTCTTATTCCTGGAGGAGCTATATTGTACAGAACCAGGAGCCAAGGTAGTGGAGTTGCCATGAGAGTACCAGTAATAGCTCTCATGGCTCTATTAAGTTGGACATCATTCGCTTTTGTATGTGCGCTATTTAGCCATATGAGAACACTGTATTCAGCAGCTGAGTAAACCAGTGACAAAGCAGTTGTACGCAGGACGTGTGCGTTGGCTCCCCAGGTTGTTCCAGCAATATGATGTAGTAAATTTGTCCTGGTTTTAATTTTAGCTGCTGTTTTTTAAGATGGTTTTTAAATGTCAGCGATCTATCTAACGTTACTCTCAGGTACTGTGAATGATCATAGTGGTGAGTTTTACACCATTTAGAAAGATGTTAATTTTCGATTAGCCAGTCGATTACTTAGTTGGAAGCAGGCTACTTCGGTTTTTGATGGGTAAAGATTCAGCTTTCAGCTTTCAAAATATTCTTCGAAGGTTGCAAGATCGTTTGTGAGTGTTTTACAGTAGCTTTGAAGTCCTTATGTTGATAAGCTAAATCTATATCGTCTGCATATATAAACTTTCTTGACTTTGTGATTGGGATGTCAGAAGTATACATGTTAAATAAAAGTGGAGCAAGTACGGATCCCTGTGGTAGACCATCCATCAGCTGTCTATATGAGCTTTCTACATGAAATATATAAACTTTTATTAGCCTGGCACTAAGCATTGATTCTAGAAGTCGCAAAAGAAAGGGACAGTAAAGGAGGCTCTAGAACTTTAATAACAAACCTTTGCTCCATACTGGGTCATAAGGTGCTGTGAGATCAATAGAAGCTGCAGATGGTTTTAGCTTGTTTACCCATCTCAATAAATTATATCAGAGCCAGGATCTGGTCGGAACAACTTTGGCCAGGGTGAAAACTAGCCTGCTCAACTGGAACATTAGGATCAAGAATGGGTGATATTCTGTTATATAACAGTCTTTCCAGCATCTTATAACAAACACACAAAAAAAGATTTCAATGTACTCCATTAAAAATATATTAAATCTAAAAGATTTCATTTTAATAAATTTAACAATGATTACATTATGTAAATCATTCTATTGTTGATTCACAAACTTTTCAAAGAAAAATGTGGAAAGAATTGCTGAATGTATCCACCATTCAGGGAATGGAGTGATGAGGCGAAAACAAAGAACAATACTTTTTCATTATATAAGTTTAGTAAAAGGAAACTTACTGTTTAGAGAGTACTGTCAGCTGGAACCTTGAATAATAATAACTTGGTCAAACCTAATATCGACAAAGTGACTAACTTAACAAATCAACCTTCATTATATAATGAAATAGCCTTCGAAACATTAATTTTTTATAAATAATTATTTCTTATACGACATAAATATTTGTATTCACTAACTTAAGAAAGGCCCAATTATAAAGCATTTGGGTGACAATGTGGTCACGTATAAGGTAAAGTAAATCTTAAATCTATTAATCAAAGAATACATAAAAACATCGGGGGCACCCGAGGTGCGACATGGACTACCTGAGGGTCATAATTGGACACTCGAGGTGCGACATGCAGCGAAAGAGAACCCAAAAATAACACTCGAGGTGCGACATGGCGCTTCGGCTAGCAGTGTGGCCGTGTTGGTCTGACGGCTGATAGTTGATGTATTTACAGTGATAAAATTATCTGAAAACTACAGCCATACAATGAGACACATGATTAACGATGATTCAATAATTAATCATCGCTCAATGACAATTTATAGTTTAGCTTAAACAGAGAAATTTATTACAATAAAAATGTTTAACGGCGTCAAATAGTTTAAAAATTTGGTTGTTAGGTTGTTAAAAAAAAGGTTAGGTTAGGTTAGGTTAGCTAATAATAATCTATTTAGCTATGTAAAGCAGATCGGAGTGTCCAGAAAAAATTATAGTTCTACTACTTTTTATTGAAATAAAAATAATTGTATTTCCGGAAAATATTGATTCCTTTTAAATGTGAAAATCTGTATTTAATTACACTAGTTATTGAAATGGTGTGATTATCCTAGTAACGTAGGTCCTATTTTGTGTATATATATATATGGACACAGAGTGAGAGCGCGTCTACAACTCCGCAACCCTTCGCCGGGCTACCTGAGGTAGCATGTCGCACCTCGAGTGCCAGTTTTATGGCCCTTTGGGTCGCTGGGATTAACACAGGTAGTCCATGTCGCACCTCGAGTGCCACCAAAACATCAATTATATTTATATAATGTGATTAGTCCACCTTGGCTTCCCTGCTATAAAATACAAAAATATAAATCAACAGGAATTCAGCAGTTACGAATATGAATTAATTTCAAAATGGTACACTTCTTTTCTTGGCCGAATATTTATTTAGTTCTATGGGCGTTTTCCAAAATCCATTTAAGGAATTTAGATTTATACGCTTTTATTCTCTTCTGTGTTTATTATTTTCTCATATAATATTTTCACGTTTTTTATTCTATTTTAATTGTAATATCTGTGTTCGATATCCCCATAATGTTTCGGAACTCATTACAAATGTTTGATGGATAATATTATTTCGTAGTTCTTACTTAAATAATGATTTAAGTAAGAAATCAGTAGCGTCGTGCCGTTAGTCATTTATGTTTGTTGTTGTGTTTTTTGGGTTACTTGTAGTGTTTATCTATTATTAACTATTTTTATTATTATTTGTGATAATGGGTGATCCGTGTCGTTCCAGTGACATTCGGGATATACATCAACGATATGAAGTAAGTGATTTTCCTAACACAGATATCGATGTAAATGACTTTGAAAATATTCCTGTAGATGAATCTGATGTTTCTGATATTAGTTTTGATGGTGATATTTAGAATTCCAAATTATATGGCCTGTAAGTTTAAATTTTTATCCTCTAAATTTTATTTTCCGGACTCCAAAATCCTAAAAAGCTCTTTATAGGACTCTCTAATCAAAATTATTTAAAAAGTCTTTTTAATATAGAGCTATGAAACTTTGATGATAATTGTTATTTTTCAGCATTCATGATTCTAATATGTATAATACTTTTCATTTCCTTAATTGAATTTTATTAGTACGTTTTCTTAATGGCATAATACGCTTTGAAACGTGTATTTTACTTACTTTCCTCGAGGATTTATTGAGGGTAACCAATAACTTGATGTAACCAATACCGGAAACTCTAAAAATTTTATAGAATGCGATTTTAGAACGAAAGTAAGTACCATACTAAAAAAATACATTTATAAAAAGTCTTCTAAAAATACTAGCAATTTATATTATATTTTAAAGTATAAATAAAAGAAAAGGAATTAGTTAAGACGTAGTCTTTTCCTCTGTAAGAACATTGAAGTTCTCTGTTTAGGCCAGCTACTGAAGTAACAGTGAAGTAACATCGATTACCTGAGTTGATGGTCCACAACCACATTAAGTTACAGTTAGGTCAACCGCTATCTCTGAGTTGACAGTTTATGCAATATTTTGAAATACCACTATCCTTTATAATGGAATTAAATTAATTTTAGACTTTTTTTCAAGATATGTTTATTTTCATCAATTGAATTTAAACTGTCATTACAATTCAGCTGGTGTTTTTCTACATTAATTAGATCTTTCAGGCTTGCTTTTTTTTTTAAGGATGAAACATGGGTTTTATCTCTTTTATTGAAATTTACAGTCTGACCTATAACCTATATAATGTTGTATGTGCAGAATACAGAGAATGTTGTATAAGTACTTTCTTGAATCATTTTAAATCAAGATTACAGAAAATAATATTAACTGCATTAAGATTAAGGCCATTGAAAATAATAATTGATCACAATTCTATACGTAAGAAAATTATACAGTGACGTACTGTAATCACCTGCACTGAATGGTGGAAATACGATAGAGAAAAACCTCTCTGACTATTGGTGCTTTGTTTAATATTGACGTTTTTAAGCTTAGAAATTATTTAGTAATCAAATGTTAATTAATAATAACAATAACACAATTAATAATATTGTAAACAATAAATAGTAATTAGATAATCTTGCACAGTTCATTACTGTTTTTAAATATTTCAACTAACGAGGGTTGAGCATTTTAAGGTGGAAATTAATCATGCCCGTGATTGACGGCAGCTTAGTGATGTAACGATTCCCCTCCCCTGCTGAAGCTTCAAGATGCTCTATATATAATACGCAGGTAACTTTCTGTTCGGTCCAATTATAATGTCTACAGCCTTTCAAGACATTATGCCCATGGGTCGGGCTGCCTCATTGTCCTCCAAGTTTACACGGTAGTTCCCTCACCTCAATGGGTAGGAGTTCTAGACAGCTGTGTCGAGCGCCGGGAAAGTGGTCCTCCTGCCATTAGACAGTATTGTTCCAGGCCCACAAAGCAATGATGGTGCAAGTCCAGACCACGTGTTCTGCATGGGACAAACCGGGACAAAGCCAGTTATGTCTGCCTGTCCCACTTACGTTCTGACCTTGGTGTTCTTTACGTGTTGTCAAACGGCTTGGAATGCCCAAGACGTGGAAGTGGGCCGTAGTCGAGACATGGACTTTTTAGGCTTCAAAATACCAACCACTTTTAGAAACTGGATTTTTGAGGTTCTTAATTAATTAAAAATACCCGAAGAATATTTCTAGCTTTCACATCTTTCATTAGGAGTTTGAAATGTGCATAAAACTACTATAGGTTTTAATTAAATTAAATGTGTAGAACTAGTTTTTGACTATATATATGGCAAATCTCTGCCTCACTGATCACAAATTCTCCAACGTCCAATGTAGGAAGAGAGCTGATATTTTGTACAATGTTTCTTTAGGTCTTAAATAGGCCAACTAAAGTATTTTCATCTTGATAAAGTATACCTAAGGGGTACAAACCATCCCTGAAAGATTGTTCCATAAACATAACATAATTAATAACAACTGTTTTGTAAATAAGTAAACATGGTTACTTTGTATGTTTAACTTTATACTAATTGATTTCACAAAACAAAGCTGCCCTGTGATTGACGAATTTTTAATATTATCCTATGAGTTTATTCTTCAGCTGTTAAACAAAAACAAATGAATTGGACACGTTTGAAGTAGGCTAAGTATAATATTATTGGGTGTTTATACTAATAAATATGTAGTAAATCAAGTAGTGTGAGTAAGATATTATAAATAAATTTAAGATCGTGTTTTTACGTTATACAGCATATCTACTATTGTAGTAGTTAAAATGCCGAGGCCGAAGTTCGAGGTGTATCGAGCGCAGCGAGCGTTGGGATTTGCTTGTTAAGCATGTAGGAGCCTCTAGTTATCTATACAATTGCAAGAACTTGAATGAGTTTAAACACATTTAATATTCTCTTATATGTTAGAAAATATATAACTAATTACACAACAAAATAATTGACGTCGTAAGTAGCTAACGAAAATCATAATCAAACCCAATTTTTTTTATATAAGAAAATCTTGTAAAAAGTATTGATCTACAAGTTTTAACTACACTTATAGATAACAGTGTTTAAAGTTATGATAAAGAACTTTAATAATCCGTCAAGGATATAATACACAAACTAATTATACATCACAAAGAAAATTTCCTGTCAACCCTATCAACATCATAGTTAAAAAAAAAACACAATTACTAATTTTCTTTCAAGAAAAAAACAAAAACAAAAAACAAACAGATCTCAAAACGTTGAAACTGTATCTTTTTCTGTAAGTCTTAAAAACTAAATTATATGCTTAGTGATAGTGTTTTTAGTATAACAAGAATATAATTGTGAATGTAGTTAAAAATTGAAGAACATCATTACAAAGTAACTGACTTATGGTATTATAACACTCCTATGGGAATAACATATTTCATAAAACTGTAAAAGTAAAAGAAAATAACTACAATTTCAATTAAAAGCTTCATTCGTGTAAGAATGTGGCTAACGCTACATGAAGGCTATCTAGTGAGGAAGACAACAATTTATACATTGAATAATTGCTGTTAACAGGCCTTGGATGATTATGGAAGAACAAGGAACCTAGACGCCTTTCACAAGTCTCTTAGGAAAACTTAACAATCATTACCAAGCCTAATGTATTTGACCTCAGACATTTCGCTTAACAAACGTTTTAAGATAGCAAGCTACATTATAAGTACATATTATTTATTCATATTTGATACTAGTTCAACTTTTCACTTTCGTTTAAGCGTTTTGGTGTAATGATTCCTTATTGATAATTATGAGTTTAATAAAATATCTATTTGATTGAGGCGTTTTATCTTGGGTTTTAAATATTATATTTTTCATTCATTATTTAATTTACTTCGATGTTTTCTGTTGTATTTTTTTCAAGAAAAAGCTTGAAGTTTGAGACATACGATAATCTTTCTATTAGATTTTAAATAAACAAATACCAATAACAACTTCTCTTAAAAAGCAATAAAGAATCAAATCTTTATTTAAATTATAAATGGAATTAGTTCGTAAAAATAGTATACAATTTATACTTTGTTTGTTTTACAAATAATTTCCAAAGCTCAACGGAATTTCTAACAATAAAGTAAAAATGTATTTAATACCGATATGGCTGTGTACAGCCACAATTCATCATTGATGCCTCTCGGCGATCTACAAACCCAACTCTAACAAGCGGAGCGAATCAGTCACGCCCATGGTTACTGAGCAATTAATCACAATAATGGAAGGGGCTGCGAGGCACGACACTGTGGTGTCGCGGTAGGGACATACAGACATCAGGGCTATAACAAGCTGCCACATAGTGATTAAATAGCTTATACCTTACTGAGGTGTCACAGCAGGGACATACAGACATCAGGGCTATAACAAGCTGCCACATAGTGATTAAATAGCTTATACCTTACTGAGGTGTCACAGCAGGGACATACAGACATCAGGGCTATAACAAGCTGCCACATAGTGATTAAATAGCTTATACCTTACTGAGGTGTCACAGCAGGGACATACAGACATCAGGGCTATAACAAGCTGCCACAGAGTGATTAAATAGCTTATACCTTACTGAGGTGTTATGGCAGGGACATACAGACATCAGGGCTATAACAAGCTGCCACAGAGTGATTAAATAGCTTGTACCTTACTGTGGTGTCACGGCAGGGACATACAGACATCAGGGTTATAACAAGCTGCCACATAGTGATTAAATAGCTTATACCTTACTGAGGTGTCACAGCAGGGACATACAGACATCAGGGCTATAACAAGCTGCCACATAGTGATTAAATAGCTTATACCTTACTGAGGTGTCACAGCAGGGACATACAGACATCAGGGCTATAACAAGCTGCCACATAGTGATTAAATAGCTTATACCTTACTGAGGTGTCACAGCAGGGACATACAGACATCAGGGCTATAACAAGCTGCCACAGAGTGATTAAATAGCTTATACCTTACTGTGGTGTCATAGCAGGGACATACAGACATCAGGGCTATAACAAGCTGCCACAGAATGATTAAATAGCTTATACCTTACTGTGGTGTCATGGCAGGGACATACAGACATCAGGTCTATAACAAGCTGCTACAGAATGATTAAATAGCTTATACCTTACTGTGGTGTCATGGCAGGGACATACAGACATCAGGGCTATAACAAGCTGCCACAGAATGATTAAATAGCTTATTCCTTACTGTGGTGTCATGGCAGGGACATACAGACATCAGGGCTATAACAAGCTGCCACTGAGTGATTAAATAGCTTGTACCTTACTGTGGTGTCACGGCAGGGACATACAGACATCAGGGCTATAACAAGCTGCCACAGAGTGATTAAATAGCTTATACCTTACTGAGGTGTCATGGCAGGGACATACAGACATCAGGGCTATAACAAGCTGCCACATAGTGATTAAATAGCTTATACCTTACTGTGGTGTCACGGCAGGGACATACAGACATCAGGGCTATAACAAGCTGCCACATAGTGATTAAATAGCTTATACCTTACTGAGGTGTCATGGCAGGGACATACAGACATCAGGGCTATAACAAGCTGCTACAGAGTGATTAAATAGCTTATACCTTACTGTGGTGTGACGGCAGGGACATACAGACATCAGGGCTATAACAAGCTGCTACAGAGTGATTAAATAGCTCATACCTTACTGTGGTGTCACGGCAGGGACATACAGACATCAGGGCTATAACAAGCTGCCACAGAATGATTAAATAGCTTATACCTTACTGTGGTGTCACGGCAGGGACATACAGACATCAGGGCTATAACAAGCTGCTACAGAGCGATTAAATAGCTTATACCTTACTGTGGTGTCACGGCAGGGACATACAGACATCAGGGTTATAACAAGCTGCTACAGAGTGATTAAATAGCTTATACCTTACTGAGGTCTTATGGCAGGGACATACAGACATCAGGGTTATAACAAGCTGCTACAGAGTGATTAAATAGCTTATACCTTACTGTGGTGTCACGGCAGGGACATACAGACATCAGGGTTATAACAAGCTGCTACAGAGTGATTAAATAGCTTATAACTTACTGTGGTGTCACGGCAGGGACATACAGACATCAGGGTTATAACAAGCTGCCACATAGTGATTAAATAGCTTATACCTTACTGAGGTGTTATGGCAGGGACATACAGACATCAGGGCTATAACAGGCTGCCACAGAGTGATTAAATAGCTTATACCTTACTGTGGTGTCACGGCAGGGACATACAGACATCAGGGCTATAACAAGCCGCTACAGAGTGATTAAATAGCTTATACCTTACTGTGGTGTCACGGCAGGGACATACAGACATCAGGGCTATAACAAGCTGCTACAGAGTGATTAAATAGCTTATACCTTACTGTGGTGTCACGGCAGGGACATACAGACATCAGGGCTATAACAAGCTGCTACAGAGTGATTAAATAGCTTATACCTTACTGTGGTGTCGTGGCAGGGACATACAGACATCAGGGCTAGAACAAGCTGCCACATAGTGATTAAATAGCTTATACCTTACTGTGGTGTCACGGCAGGGACATACAGACATCAGGGCTATAACAAGCTGCTACAGAGTGATTAAATAGCTTATACCTTACTGTGGTGTTACGGCAGGGACATACAGACATCAGGGCTATAACAAGCTGCTACAGAGTGATTAAATAAATGCCACTGTACGTGTATGGGCGGGCAGATAGGTCAATGCTACTGTACGTGTATGGGCGGGCAGGTGGGTCAATGCTACTGTACGTGCATGGGCGGGGTATCCGTACGATAATATCAAAAGAGAGTGCATTTAAAATAGCCTGTCTGCTATTATACATGCACACATGTACTATTCAGACGAAGTCCATGTCCGTTTGGACTATTCTAATAGTTATGTATGTTACTATAGCTAACATGGTGACTCACAATATTTAAAACCGCATTTCTTCTGAAAACAGCCTGCTCAACACTTCAAATGAGCTGTATTCCTGAGACACATTAAACAAGGTATGGAGCTCTTATTAACGTAGGATGTAGAGTTGTGCAATTTGGCATAAAGGTGTTGTTGAAGTCGCATTCTCTGAGATTTTAAAATAAATATTCAATATATTGAACTGCTTCAAAACGTTCTATAATTGTTCTTCTGCTAACATGCTAACTGCTAACTGTGGTGTCACAGCAGGGACATACAGACATCAGGGCTATAACAAGCTGCCACAGAATGATTAAATAGCTTATACCTTACTGAGGTGTTATGGCAGGGACATACAGACATCATGGCTATAACAAGCTGCCACAGAGTGATTAAATAGTTTGTACCTTACTGAGGTGTTATGGCAGGAACATACAGACATCAAGGCTATAACAAGCTGCCACTGAGTGATTAAATAGTTTGTACCTTACTGAGGTGTTATGGCAGGGACATACAGACATCAGGGCTATAACAAGCTGCCACTGAGTGATTAAATAGTTTGTACCTTACTGAGGTGTTATGGCAGGGACATACAGACATCAGGGCTATAACAAGCTACCACTGAGTGATTAAATAGCGCATACCTTACTGAGGTGTTATGGCAGGGACATACAGACATCATGGCTATAACAAGCTGCCACAGAGTGATTAAATAGTTTGTACCTTACTGTGGTGTCATGGTAGGGACATACAGACATCATGGCTATAACAAGCTGCCACAGAGTGTTTAAATAGTTTGTACCTTACTGTGGTGTCATGGTAGGGACATACAGACATCAGGGCTATAACAAGATGCCACATAGTGATTAAATAGCTTATACCTTACTGAGGTGTTATGGCAGGGACATACAGACATCATGGCTATAACAAGCTGCCACAGAGTGATTAAATAGTTTGTACCTTACTGTGGTGTCATGGTAGGGACATACAGACATCAGGGCTATAACAAGATGCCACATAGTGATTTAATAGCTTATACCTTACTGTGGCGTATTGGCAGGGACATACAGACATCAGGGTTATAACAAGCTGCCACATGGTGATTAAATAGATTGTACCTTACTGTGGTGTCCAAGCAGGGACATAAAGACATCAGAGCTATAACAAGCTGCCAAAGAGTGATTAAATAGCTTGTACCTTACTATAGTGTCACGGCGGGTTCATACAGACATCAGAGCTATAACAAGCTGCCAAAGAGTGATTAAATAGCTTGTACCTTACTATGGTGTCACGGCAGGGACATACAGACATCAGGGCTATAACAAGCTGCCACATAGTGATTAAATAGCTTATACCTTACTGTGGTGTCTTGGCAGGGACATACAGACATCAGGGCTATAACAAGCTGCCACATAGTGATTAAATAGCTTGTACCTTACTGTGGTGTCCCGGTAGGGACATACAGACATCAGGGCTATAACAAGCTGCCACAGAATGATTAAATAGCTTATACCTTAATATGGTGTCTTGGCAGGGACATACAGACATCAGGGTTATAACAAGCTGCCACAGAATGATTAAATAGCTTATACCTTACTGAGGTGTTATGGCAGGGACATACAGACATCAGGGATATAACAAGCTGCCACAGAATGATTAAATAGCTTATACCTTACTGTGGTGTCATGGCAGGGACATACAGACATCAGGGTTATAACAAGCTGCCACAGAATGATTAAATAGCTTATACCTTACTGTGGTGTCTTGGCCGGGACATACAGACATCAGGGTTATAACAAGCTGCCACATAGTGATTAAATAGATTGTATCTTACTGTGGTGTCGCGGCAGGGACATACAGACTTCAGGTCTATAACAAGCTACCACAGAATGATTAAATAGCTTGTACCTTACCATGGTGTCACATTAGTGACATACAGACATCAGGGCTATAACTAGATGCCACAGAGTAATTAAATAGCTTATACCTTACTGTGGTGTCGTTGCAGGGACATACAGACATCAGGGCTATAACAAGCTGCCACATAGTATTAGATAGCTTGTACCTTACTGTGGTGTCCCAGCAGGGACATACAGACATCAGGGCTATAACAAGCTGCCACAGAATTATTAAATAGCTTGATCCTTACTGTGGTGTCGTGGTAGTGACATACAGACATCAGGGCTATAACAAGCTGCTACAGAGTGATTAAATAGATTGTACCTTACTATGGTGTCACGGCGGGTTCATACAGAAATCAGGGCTATAACAAGTTGCCACAGAATGATTAAATAGCTTGTACCTTACTATGGTGTCACATTAGGGATATACAGACATCAGGGCTATAACAAGATGCCACATAGTGATTAAATAGCTTGTACGTTACTGTGGTGTCCCAGCAGGGACATACAGACATCAGGGCTATAACAAGCTGCAAGAGAATGATTAAATAGCTTGTTCCTTACTGTGGTGTCGCGGTAGGGACATACAGACATCAGGGCTATAACAAGCTGCCACATAGTGGTTACATAGCTTGTTCCTTACTGTGGTGTCGCGGCAGGGACATACAGACATCAGGGCTATAACAAGATGCCACATAGTGGTTACATAGCTTGTTGCTTACTGTGGTGTCACGACAGGGACACACCTACATCAGGGCTATAACAAGCTGCCACAGAGTGGTTACGTAGCTTGTACCTTACTGTGGTGTCGTGGCAGGGACATACAGACATCAGGGCTATAACAAGCTGCCACAGAGTGGTTACATAGCTTGTACCTTACTGTGGTGTCGCGGTAGGGACATACTGACATCAGGGCTAGAACAAGCTGCCACATAGTGGTTAAATAGCTTGTACCTTACTGTGGTGTCGTGGTAGGGACATACAGACATCAGGGCTATAACAAGCTGCCACAGAGTGGTTACATAGCTTGTAACTTACTGTGGTGTCGCGGTAGGGACATACATACATCAGGGCTATAACTAGACGCCACATAGTGGTTACATAGCTTGTACCTTACTGTGGTGTCGCGGTAGGGACATACAGACATCAGGGCTATAACAAGATGCCACATAGTGGTTACATAGCTTGTACCTTACTGTGGTGTCTTGGCAGGGACATACTGACATCAGGGCTATAACAAGCTGCCACATAGTGGTTACATAGTGCCTTACTGTGGTGTCGCGGCAGGGACACACCGACATCAGGGCTATAACAAGCTGCCACAGAGTGGTTACATAACTTGTACCTTACTGTGGTGTCGTGGCAGGGACATACAGACATCAGGGCTATAACAAGCTGCCACATAGTGGTTGGTTTAATAGCTTATCATTTACTGTGATGTTATGACAGGGATATTTAGACAACAGGGTTATAACAAGCTACCACAAAGGGGTTACCGAGCTTATCACACACTGTGCTGTCTTGACAGACTTCAGAACTATAAAAATATGCCACAGAATTGTTACATAGCTATTCACTTATGACAGGAGCATACAGACGTGAGGGCCACAAGAATATGCCACAGAATGGCAAGACTGTATATCGTGTGGTTTTCTTTCCAGCCTCAAACATTTATAATTCGTAAAAAGCGTTGAAGGATTTCGTTTTTAAGAACCATGAAAAATGTTAGTCAAAAGCCCTATCTACCAATTAACCTGTGTACCAACTGCTTAAGCATGACTTAAACATCAAATAAGTGAAACATGCTGGCGTGGTAGCTCAGTGGCTAAGGCTTCGGACTGCCGAGGGCAATTTCCAAAGCTCGAATCCCCACTGAGCCAACGATCTTTACTTCACTCGTTGAATAAAGTTCACGCACATGCCGTGTGACCTGGCGAGTTAAGTTTTTTTAAAAGAAATATAAATAAAGAATCTCCACCAGTGGCCGGGCAGATGGGGTGCATGTGAGGACGGTATTCCTCACCGTTCACTCACCCAAGGAACAGCCACGCTCGATGTAGCTTGAGTAGTCGTCTTGCGATAACGTCGGAGTCCTCCCTCCGGTCAAGGCCATTGGCAATATACGTATATTTTAGTTCATAATAGAATACAACATGGCGTGCAGATTTAATCAACAAGTTTTCATTGAGATATAAACGCGTATGTAGATGATATTCTTTAGTTTGTCTGTTAAGGGCGAGGTGTGAACATTGTAATTTACTTGATTATTTACAATGTTTAATTAAAAATGGCGCTTTAAAAGTCATGCTCTGCTTACCTCTTAGCTCTACAAGTATGACTTGTAAACTTGACGTACTTTTGAAATGTTCGATTCAACTCAACAGTTAACATGCCATGATCTTGTATATATGATATGTTGATCAACATTTTAGTAAATCGATTATCTTCAGTATAAAAATATGTTAGTTTTAATGTCAAAACAAAGATATGTATTAAGTAAGAAACACTGTTTTCCGTTACAATTTCTATGGTATAATTAACGGTAAATTAGTTTATACATATTTTCCGAACATGAGGGAATAATAATAATGGGGTTAGGGTATTAGTAACAATAATGAAAACTAGCTCATAATAATAAAAAACTCAACATAATAATAATTAAATAATTTATGTTTTCCTTATATGTAACTAAAAAATGTATACTTTCCTTTAAATGTGACTGTCTTCAAAACATGATACTCAGTGTTTCGACTTGCAAACCAAAAGTATCGTAAAAGAAAGTGTTAATTAGTATAGCATGAATTCTAACCTAACCTCTCTCAAATGGAGATCTGCTTGAGAAATAATTAGCCCAAATATACGGAACTTTCTGACCACTTTCCTGAAGTTTATCGAAGCCTCTTACACGAGATAGTGAAAGAAAAACTGGGGTAGCAAAATTTTTGTGCTCGTTGGGTACGACAGTGACAGGTTGGCTCCACTCACATTCGGCAGATTTTTATAAGGAGGGAATTGATAAGAGTGTCAAAAGAAATGACAAGTGCTTGAATCGATTTGGTGACTATGTGGAAAAATAAAGTAAAGCTGTAGTTTTAAGATGTATATAATAAAATTGTTCTATCTTCACTTGATTAATTTAATTTCAAAATGGAGGTTACTTTCTAGACCACCTTCGTATATTACACTAATTTACCTTCCCGTTTTATCTTTTCGATACTTTGGTTTTAATTTGTCAATGCATAAATAATTTTATAGATTAAGGTGTTATCGGCAATAGTGATGTGTACATTAATAACCTAACTAAAGTGTCCCTTAGTGCTTGGGAAAGAGTTATGAAGTTGTTCAGTAATATTCAGATTAAAAACATTTTCTTCATCTAGTCTCAAGAGTGACTAGATATTTCTACACCATGGGCTTTTTGTATGGGCTCGAAGAACGCCGAAGAACGAGCCGACGACTAACTATCTTCAGTTGAAGGTTCTGTTCGGGGTGTACAGTTCCTAGCCCACTGATATTCAAGCATTTATGTCCTTACTATAATATATAAAAAGAATATATATTTTCATTTAGTTTATTTTAAAAATAGTATTAATTATACTGAATATTAAATCTGATTCAGCATCTTGCCCCTGTATTGCTGAATAATGCTAAATAATAATTTTTAGCCCAGTTTTTAAATAAAAAAGTCATGCATACTATTTACTTAGGAAGGCAATAAAATATTAATTTAAGCACGTAATTAGAGACTGAACAATTAATTAGTCTAAATGCGTGGAATTGTTGCTGCTAACCATATTACAATAATAAATATCAACTGATAATAATATTAATTGAGATTTGATACTTCTTTAAGATATTCAAGATTGGTATAGGCTAATGTTTTCATAAAAGAGCCCCCTCTTCACTCCTAACCTACGTCCAGCTGGCCGTAAGCACAGACTAATTGTTCAGTCAGTATCACCGAAAGTGTTCTAAAACACTTTTGTGTTTTAGAAAACACAAGTTAAAACACAAGTGTTTTATAAACACAGTTAGTTAGCTCAATCTAACAACTCTCCTTATCAGACTCTGTTAGCAGGTATCCATTATCATCCAGCTGTTACCGTATTTGGCCACTTAGGACAAAGAAAGGTGCCAATACAAGGGACATGAGAGAGAAAGTATTTAACTACCAAACGTACTTGCAGAATGAGAAGAATTCCCAGGAGCGAAAGTGGTGTATGCAGATGGGTGGTGTCCGGGCTTTCTCAAGGCTGTAGACCAGGAGGTGACTTACCTGGCCGGGGAAAGGATGAAAGTGACCCTCACATTCTCACCAGTCACTCGTGATGCCTCAGGAGTGCGACCCGGGAAAGTGGCTTTGTCGTTGGACCGAGGTCTGGGTCAGGGGTTACAGTGTGTTGGACAAATAAAATGCAGATTAAACTTGTAACTTGAAATTAATTGTATTAAACGCCTCAATATTTATAAAATGTGTGGTATTTCCGCGCTTGCTAGACGCCTCGCCAATATGGACTTTTTTATCACCGGTGGATAGAATCAGATCTATGTTTTATAAGAACACACGCTTTATTCCGTGAAAATAACGTTTAATATAAGAAAATGAGAATTAAAAATTTTTAAAAATGTTATTTTTTAATTAATCTCCGTGATTTTTCATAATTATTTTAATATGGTGTAGTTCTTCGTGCTGAACACGAAATTGAAAACTATTTATGTCTACAATAATTATTTCTCGAGATATCACGAAAAAACTACGTTCGCGGTAAATCACCTATTATGCCCATATGCACAATGTTAAAAGGAGCTATGACCGGCTACCAAAAATAAATTCGCACGAATTCCTGCCGCAGTGACGTCAGGGCGGCGTTCACGGAGACCCGGGATTCAAATTTAATACAAATTATGAATTTTTGTGGAGAACACAGACGATTGGGATAAATTAAGTTATGTTTGGTTAGGAAAGTAAAAAGTGTATTTTTTGGGCCGACAAAACAATTTTATTGAAAACCCAATTTTATATTTTAGTTCAGCATTAAAAAGAGGAAAATGAAATAAAACATCTTTTTTGAAAAATTACAATTTTTAAGTAAGTTGGTTTTTTCACTATCTCATATAACACTATTTTTTTTAATTTTTCTGTAAAAACCGAGTTTTCCGCGGCTAAAAACAACCTCTTCAAGATTTATTATTCACCACTTTTTCAACAAGAAATCACATTTTCAGAGGCGTCTAAAAAGAGCATAATTAACAAATGTGTGAATACATCAACTAACTTAATATCTTACGGCTAGAAGTCGTATTCATTGTTCATCATTAAGACGTCGTAGATATATGAGCGAATATGAGGGGCGAATGAGTGTAGATGAATGAGTGCAGTCATTGTCATTAACTAAGGTTCTCTGTTCCTTAGAAAGGGCCATTAATAATAGCCCAATAGTCAGGGCAACTAAAGGACGCACATCTTTACGTGGAATCCAAACCATGATCAGATTTTCAGCTAAATGAGCAACCTGATACTCATATGTCTCCCTAAACAACATCCTGATCCTGACTACCATCCAACATGGACACCCCAGTCTTCTCTAGTAGTGTCCACGTCGATGGCAACTATTGTGCGGATGCCGCGTTAATAAGTATGGCTAAGGGAGTACGTGAGAGATAAGTATTGTAAATATTGAAGGCGTTAGTTTCTTTTCTAAGTTCAATATTTTCAAATGGCATAGATGTCAGGGGTGTACCTATGGGGGGGGGGGGATAGCCAAGGTTCGTATATTGTTTAGGACGGAGAGTTTGGACCATTCAGTTTGGATCCCACGATAAGGACCTAGACAACTCTTTTACTATAGCAGATTTTAATAAAATTTTTTTTCTGCCTTATGAAAAACTAGGTTACTTTAGTGACTGACAAAGCCTAAAGTCATTTATTTGTACTCACGGGATAATCGACTTTATCTTGATGATCATTGTACTCTCAATAAACAAAATAACTAACTACTAAAAAATGAACTACCTGAAAGTGTTTCTAAATCCTAAAATGAAAATACAATATAAGCTTGGTAGAAGAAACATAAGAACTTATCACAACAAAAATGAATTACGAACAAGCTTAAAAATATACCGAAAATAAAATGTTCTGGAGAGGAAAAATTGGTATTTCAAAATGCTAAAATTCCATCTCTATAATTATCAAATATCTGTCGAAAACAGCTAAAGAAAGTTTGAAGGATTTAAATACCTTATGGAGCAAAAAGTAACAGTGAAAGTCGATTGAATAAATAATTTTGGTTACGGATCCAGGATAAGTCAAAGTGAATTTATCGACGTGGAGAGTGTGTTATCATCTTCTGGTCTAATTAAGCATGTGACAGAATACAAGTTGATGGCGCTTTCTCCGGTCGGGTCAGCGATAAGCAGTGCAAGCTATAAAGTAGAAGGAGAAATCGACAATACGAGAAGACTTGCTTCGACAAGGGAGTATTCCATCTGAATCGATGATACGAGAAGACTTGCTTCGACAAGGGAGTATTCCATCTGAATCGATGATACGAGAAGACTTGCTTCGACAAGGGAGTATTCCATCTGAATCGATGATACGGGAAGACTTGCTTCGACAAGGGAGTATTCCATCTGAATCGATGATACGGGAAGACTTGCTTCGACAAGGGAGTATTCCATCTGAATCGATGATACGAGAAGACTTGCTTCGACAAGGGAGTATTCCATCTGAATCGATGATACGGGAAGACTTGCTTCGACAAGGGAATATTCCATCTGAATCGATGATACGGGAAGACTTGCTTCGACAAGGGAGTATTCCATCTGAATCGATGATACGAGAAGACTTGCTTCGACAAGGGAGTATTCCATCTGAATCGACAATACGGGAAGACTTGCTTCGACAAGGGAGTATTCCATCTGAATCGATGATCCAAATATGCAATAGGTTAGAATCAAGCAAACCTACACAACAACAGAGAGGTAATAAATAAAGGTCACATTCAATAGTGCGCTGAATGTGTGTCAAGTAGTTAGTTCGTTAGTTTGCCATTCGATGGCAGGGCAACACCTTTGTCAGCCCCTCCTTTTTCTCCTCAAGTATAAATGTAGTGATAGTTAATTCATATTTTTAAAGATGCACATTATAACCTGTATAGGTGGCACTAAAGCCTAATGGTTGTGTGGCACCACCACCATTAGAAAGCAACCTTTGTTTATATTTTCCTATGAAACAACCTAGTGTTGAAGTAAGGAAATTTAAGCAGATTTTCATTATTTTTATGAGTGATACGTATTTTGTGATTAGTAAATTTGTTAGAGACGTCCATCGGTTCTAGAACTATATTACCAGTTTTGAATAATCCAACAATAACATATAACTTTTAAATATACAAATAACATTTTGTATTCAGACATGAACAATAATTTATATAAGACAAGGATTTTATTATATGACGAAATGAATGAAACGTACATCAAATGTGTTATTTATTTCCTATCGAACTTTCTAATAAGCGTCTAAAAATGGAAGTGGAGGTAAAAACTCTTATTCGTGTAAGAATCTACAAATGGCTTTAATGTTATAACGAGGTTTAAGATATGAATGAAAATGTTTGCCTATTGCTTCAAACAAAAGTCCATAGTTAAATTAAAGGAAAATCATATACTTTTATAATATCAATCACATTTGACAAAAATGTCTTTAAAAATTTTATTTCGGATCGATAAATGGTAACAATCTTATATAATTACAGAAAATGTAATGTTAGATTCATTTATAAAACTATCTGTAACTAGGATTGACATTTATTTGGACAATATTTTAAGTCTTACTATAGTATATACAAAGTTGTATAGTTTATTATATTAAAAAATTAATGCAATATTAATAAAATAGGTTGCATGGCAACCTTTATCATACCAATTAATTAATGTTTAAGTTTTGCTATGTTGAAAACTAACAGTGTAATTCAAGCAATCACTCTGTTAAGTATCACAAATAATGTGATACATTTTATTTTATTGGATGTTATAATTTTTAATTAATTCAATTAGTGCAACAACATAATTCATGATATGTCATTTCCAGAACTGTTGAGCATGGTTTGGAATAGTTTTGGTTTGCAATTAGAGGGTTATCTATTTAGTATTTTCATAGTTTATTGCAGAGCTTGACCCATAAAATTAACACAAGCTTGTTGTGCTGGCTTACCTCTCACCCTTAGTACAGTAATAATAATAGTAATAATAATAATAATACGAACGAACAATTAAAGTATACAATTCCCAAATACTTATACAAAGCAAAATTAGCATAATATTAATTGTTATATGGAATGTTTGTGAAAATCGTTCCACATTTGTATACTTACGATTGCATTATAATTAATTATAAATAATAATCACAACATTAATCGATTTAAATATCTAATCTACAATGTTGTTAAAACGCGAGCACACGTTCAACACAGTGGTTCTAACTCCACGCAATTTATTAATTCTTCTTGAAAATGCACGAGAATATTTTACAGTGATTATGCTGAAATTGGGTCAGGTTGCAGAAGCTTTATTCGCCCGAGCACGTCGCTAGACGGGTCAAAGAAGCCTTAAGCGTAATGAACTTTTTGTCGCTAAAACTAATTGAAACAGTTTTATAAAAGGTTAATGAAAGGGCGACGTAGTTCTTTGTGTTACTTTAAGGTCACTAACGAGCGCTGCTAATGAATGTGATAAAACTTACTCCACGGATCGCCTTAAAAAGGATAAACACACATTGAAGTGTTGATGCATTATTTTTTTACAAAACTCTACTACTTTCTTAATGATATATTTAGCTTTCTTATAAATAGTGAAGCTATTGAAATAAGGAATTCACTGAATCCTTAGTGACAAAGGATCGGAGATTTGTTACTCGTGCGAATGCGTGCTTAATTTGAAAAAAAACTTCCACCTAACTACACACAGACGGCTCTGACGACCCTCCTACCTCACACACATACTACTCTGACGACCCTCCTACATAACACACATACGTCTCTGACGACCCTCCTACCTAACACACATACGTTAGGTCAATACTTTTACCATTAATGGCATTACAAGCTCTCAATGTACGTTTTTCCTTATGTTCTAAGTCCTTAAGGACCAATATTCTCACAAACTTCGTCACTCACATTAAAACAATTATTCATAGTTTCTTGTACTCCCTAGTTGAAATTTATGAAAATTGTACTGCATTGTGAATGACAATTTTAGAATGAAAAACAAACTATTTATAACCATACTTTAGTGTTTGTCCAATTTAATATGACAATCATAAAAGTGTTAATCCCAAGTATTGATTAACATACGGTACCTGGGTGTTGACCCACCCGTCCACCCATTCACAACCAGTAGTATTGACCCACCCGTCCACCCATTCACGACCAGTAGAATTGACCCACCCGTCCACCCATTCACGACCAGTAGAATTAATCCACCCGCTCACCCATTCACGACCAGTAGTATTGACCCACCCGTCCACCCATTCACGACCAGTAGAATTGACCCACCCGTCCACCCATTCACGACCAGTAGAATTAATCCACCCGCTCACCCATTCACGACCAGTAGTATTGACCCACCCGTCCACCCATTCACGACCAGTAGTATTGACCCACCCATCCACCCATTCACGACCAGTAGAATTAATCCACCCGCTCACCCATTCACGACCAGTAGTATTGACCCACCCGTCCACCCATTCACGACCAGTAGAATTAATCCACCCGCTCACCCATTCACGACCAGTAGTATTGACCCACCCGTCCACCCATTCACGACCAGTAGTATTGACCCACCCATCCACCCATTCACGACCAGTAGAATTAATCCACCCGCTCACCCATTCACGACCAGTAGTATTGACCCACCCGTCCACCCATTCACGACCAGTAGAATTGACCCACCCGTCCACCCATTCACGACCAGTAGAATTGACCCACCCGTCCACCCATTCACGACCAGTAGAATTAATCCACCCGCTCACCCATTCACGACCAGTAGTATTGACCCACCCGTCCACCCATTCACGACCAGTAGTATTGACCCACCCATCCACCCATTCACGACCAGTAGAATTAATCCACCCGCTCACCCATTCACGACCAGTAGTATTGACCCACCCGTCCACCCATTCACGACCAGTAGAATTGACCCACCCGTCCACCCATTCACGACCAGTAGAATTAATCCACCCGCTCACCCATTCACGACCAGTAGTATTGACCCACCCGTCCACCCATTCACGACCAGTAGAATTGACCCACCCGTCCACCCATTCACGACCAGTAGAATTAATCCACCCGCTCACCCATTCACGACCAGTAGTATTGACCCACCCGTCCACCCATTCACGACCAGTAGTATTGACCCACCCATCCACCCATTCACGACCAGTAGAATTAATCCACCCGCTCACCCATTCACGACCAGTAGTATTGACCCACCCGTCCACCCATTCACGACCAGTAGAATTGACCCACCCGTCCACCCATTCACGACCAGTAGAATTGACCCACCCGTCCACCCATTCACGACCAGTAGAATTGACCCACCCATCCACCCATTCACGACCAGTAGTATTGACCCACCCGTCCACCCATTCACGACCAGTAGAATTGACCCACCCGTCCTCCCATTCACGACCAGTAGAATTAATCCACCCGCTCACCCATTCACGACCAGTAGTATTGTGAATGGTCAATTACACGTACAATAAAGGCCCATAAACGTACATAGGTATTGACCTACCCACCCACCCATACACGTACAGTGGTATTGACCCACCCATACATGTACAAAGATATTAACCACCCGCCCACCCATACACGTGCAGTGGTATTGACCTACCAGCCCACACATACATGTACAGTGGTATTGACCCACCCATACATGTACAAAGGTATTAACCCACCTGCCCACCCATACACGTATAGTGATATTGATGGGCAGTGGGTATTGAAAACAATACCACTGTGGTGAGTTTTGTACATAATCAGACGAACTTGGAGCCGATCGGTAATGCTCGTTTTTCCCTCCACCTCGAAACCTATACACGTACAGTGGTGATGACCTACCCACCCACCCATACGCGTACAGTGATGATGACCCACGCCCACCGATACACGTGCAGTGGTGATGACCCACCCATACACGTACAGTGGTGATCACAGGATTACGTGTTTGAGCTAATTTTAAGATTAAGTTCACAGGTAACTAACTGGTCATAGTAATCTAAAAGCTAACGAAAAGTTACAACTTGTGTAAATTTTATGTCTAAAATGATTTACTTATATTGTTATATCTATGTTTAAGAACTAAATTGTTCTTGCTATTAATTTTAGTAACAATTTTCTCAACGGTGATTTATTCCATAATGTTCTGGAGAATGGTTCAAATCCCAACTGTACTGACGTTACCACAAATCCACCCAAAAATGTCCTGTAGTGTTGTTCCACCCACCTACGCATAAACGTCAAGTGGTTTTGTCCCACTCACCCACTCAGACACATCCGGGGTGTCAGACCTGCTCTGACGACCCTCCTACCTAACACACATACGCCTCTGACGACCTTCCTACCTAATACACATACGGCTCTGAAAACCCTCCTACCTAACACACATACGCCTCTGACGACCTTCCTACCTAATACACATACGGCTCTTAAAACCCTCCTACCTAACACACATACAGCTCTGACGATCCTCCTACCTAACACACATACGCCTCTGACGACCTTCCTACCTAATACACATACGGCTCTTAAAACCCTCCTACCTAACACACATACAGCTCTGACGATCCTCCTACCTAACACACATACGTCTCTGACGACACTCCTACCTAACAGACATACGACTCTGCCAACCCTCCTAACTATACACTTACGGCTCTAACGACCCTCCTACCTAACACACATACGGTTCTTACCTAACTGCACAAATACGTTCCTTAAGACCGTGTTACCTAACTAACACACATAAGACCCTTATTACCCTCTTACCTAACTAACAAAACATACGTACCTTATACCCTCTTAACTAATTAACACACATTCGAACCTTATGACCTCTTACCTAACTAAGACACATACGTCCTATGACCGTGTTACTTAATTATCACACACGCATCCCTTATGACTCTCTTACGTAATTATCACACATACGACCCCTATGACCCTCTTACCTAAATAATACACATACGTCCTATGACCGTGTTACTTAATTATCACATACGCATCCCTTATGACTCTCTTACGTAATTATCACACATACGACCCCTATGACCCTCTGACCTAAATAATACACATACGTCCCTTATGACCCTCTTACCTAACTAAGACACACGCGTCCCTTATGACTCTCCTACCTAACTAACACACATACCTCTCTGACGACCCTGCTACCACTCATACTATATTGATACACTTCTGACTGTGTGAACTCATCTACCAAACTAGTCACATATGGATCTGACAATCAAAATACTCATACAGTATAAGCAAATTGTGATTAAAGAGTGCAATATTTTATTTTTTATTTATTTATGTATAATAGTCAAAGACACCTTATACGCTAAAATATAGCTAGGCAGATGACTTGTTAGATTACAACAGTGATACAAAACAATATAAAACAACAGTAAATATGTAACAAAGATGAGCAGCTAAAAATATATACACCAAATAAGAGTTTTCGCTACTGGTAAACCACCCGTCCCGACGTGGAATCCAGGTAGTCTGAGACACTGTAAAAACAGTTTGAGATTACATATTTAAAGAGTCTCTTCTTGAACATCTTATAATCACCCAGGCCTTTTAACTCAACTGGTAGATGATTGTATAGTCTTACATAGGAGTAAAAAGGGGAATTTTCAAGAAAAGTTGTTCGATGAATAGGATACTGCAAAATGGAAATGCATAGATGTTATAGATATGACAATACGTATTGTCATATCTATAAAATGCTTAAGTATTTATTTTACAACGCCTTCTACAGATACTTATATTTTCTGTGTTTGTTAACCATGATGTTAACCATAAAATTCTGATCGTAGATATTGATTGTGTAAAGCAGACATGAATCTCTATTCTACAAGTAACACCATTAATACGAGTATATTATATTTCTGCTCGTATATTTCTCGTAGTTATATTTCTGTTAGTACGTCTGACCATCTCACTAAACATGCAATTGTGATTCCAGGTGTCCGCTGTGCTGGTGTTGCTGGCCTTCAGTGTAGTGTCTGCCGTAGTCAACGAAAGCCCAGCTGACCTCAAGCCCGAGGCATCTGAGACGGTCAACAGGAGAGAGGCACCTTTGGACTCAGGACCCAGCTCCTTCGGTGGAGACTCCTACCTGCCACCCCCAGATTCATCCGCATTCGGTCCCAAACCTGTATATGGCCCGCCTCAGCTGCCTGGCCCCGGACCTTCAGGACCATCAGATTCCTACCCATCATCTGCACCTTTAAGTGCTTATGGTCCACCACCTGCACCTCCGAAGAATAAATATGGACCACCACCTAAACCACAATATGGACCGCCTCCAAAACCTAAGCCAGTTTATGGACCTCCAAAGCCTTCATTTGGATCTGGTACCGCTGGCTCGTTTGGGCCTCCTCCAAAACCGTCGGGATCCTATGGACCACCTACAGATTTCGGACCACCACCACCCCCTAAGCCAGCTTATGGACCACCTAATCCACCATTTGCTCATCCTCCTAAGCCCCCAAAACCAATTTACGGACCACCGAAACCTTCCTTTGGCCCTCCAAAACCATCGTATGGGCCACCACAAAAACCTAAACCATCTTACGGGCCCCCTAAGCAAACATATGGACCACCACCACCATCTTCGTATGGTCCTCCACCAGGCCCACCTCCTCAACCAAGCTCTTCTTATGGTCCCCCCAGTTCATCATATGGACCACCTCCAGCAGGACCTCCTAGACCTAGTGGATCGTATGGACCTCCCATAATAGATAGTCCAAAAGGACCCCCAGGCGTTCCAGCACCTCCTACCCCTCCAGACATTAGATACGATGGTTGGCAACCCATTCCAGGATTAACTATACATTCTCACCAAGCAAATATTCCTAGTGACACATACGGCCCACCAGATTCTGGAGCTCACGGTGGAGGCCAAGGTGGTGGTCATGGAGGTATTGATGCCGCTTATGAAGGTCCACCACCTCCAGCTCCTTCAGGATCTTATGGAGTTCCAACAGATGTAGGTCATCATTCAGCAGGTGGGGGGAGTCACAATATAGGTGGAGGGTTAGATGTTGGATTCGACGTTTCAACTCATGGGGACTCTGGTGTGCTATTAAGCATATCGGGCCATACAGATACCGGGGATATAGGTGGTGGTGGTGGAGGATGTTGCAGTCCCCCTCATCACTTCTCAGGTGGAGGAAGTGGAATAAATGCAGGAGGATTAGGTTCGTTGGACAGTTTAGGGGCTATTAGTGGATCATATGGAGCACCACCACAAAATCCCTCAACTACATACGGAGTTCCATCAATAGGTTCTGGCATAATAGGAGGTGGTCATAGTGGTGGAGGAGATTTTGACAGTAATATACCTAATTCTTCTGGTGAACCTTCATTTAATGGACCTCCGCCATCTGGTAGCTATGGCCCTCCACCATCGGACAGTTATGGCCCCCCACCGTCTGGTAACGCCAGGCCTCCACCATCTGACAGCTATGGTCCTCCTCCATCAGGTAACGCCAGACCTCCCCCTCCACCATTTGACTCTTATGGACCTCCTCCTTCTGGTAATTCCAAACCTCCACCATCTGACTCGTATGGACCTCCTCCATCTGGTAACTACGGACCTCCACCATCTGACTCCTATGGACCACCCTCATCAGGTCCAGTTTCAGGCCCAAGTCACAGTTATGATGGACCACCTCCTCCACCTCCACCGCCATTACCAAAACCATCTTCTTCTTATGGGCCTCCAAAACCAAATGGATTATACGGACCTCCAAAACCCAACAACTCTTATGGACCTCCAAAGAAACCAAACATCTCATATGGTCCCCCTAAAATTCCTAATATTTCATATGGACCACCAAAACCTCCAAGCGCATCTTATGGCCCTCCTAAACCTGTAAATACCTATGGACCCCCAAAACCACCTAGTGGTGCATACGGACCTCCTAAACCTCCTGGTCCTTCATATGGACCTCCAAAGCTACCGTCGAACTCTTACGGACCACCAAAGAAACCCAGTGGAAGTTATGGTCCTCCAAGTGACTCTTATGGACCGCCACCTTCAGGGGGCATTGGACACGGAAACTCATACAATGGACCACCTCCACCTCCAAGTTCATCTTATGGACCTCCTTCAACATCATATGGTGTGCCTCAACTACCTACATCTTATGGTGTACCTGACTCAAGCAGCTTTGGTGGGTCAAGTGGACCATTTGCGGAGCCTGTTGGATCTCTTGGAGGAAATGATTTAGGAGGCGGCGGCTTATCAACGTCTTACGGAGTACCAGGAGGTACTCCCCCAGGAACGTTCGGTGTCCCCATAAGTGGTTGTTGTGGTACCCCTCCACCAAATATAGCACCACCTGAGCCTAGTCAGTCGTATGGAGTTCCCCAAAATGGCCATGGAGTGCCCCAAAATAACCATGGGGTTGACCACACAGTTTCCGGCCTAACATATGGATTACCCTCTGGTAAAACTGTGGAAGGTCCCCACCACATCCAACCTAAAGAACCTATAAAATTTATTAAACCAGTTCCTACTGGACTCTTAGAAGCCATTGGACAATCAGCTGAGTATAAGGATACGGGAATAGGTCGTCCATTCCAAGGTGGAACGTATATTCCACCAAGTGTACCGGAAACCACTAAACCAGTCAATGAAGAAAATAACGAGAACCATATTGAACCTCAAGGGTATTTTGGAGGTCAAGGTGGAGGTAGAGAAAGTGGCGACGGATTCCAAATCACACAGTCACTATCAGTTGATCTTTCCCCACCTCCTAATGGAGGTATTCACAGTTTAGATAGTTATGGGTCTCAGTCAGAAGCTGGAGGAAATCTTGCACAAGCCATTAGTGGTAACAACCAGTTTGCATACACAGCCTACAACCAAGGTAATTCCTTTGGTGCTACCGGCCTAGAAGGAACTAGTCAAGGAGCAGTGAGTTACCAAAATATGAACCTAATTCCAGAAGGAGGTCTCTCTGGAGGTGAAGCAGTTCCAGAAGTAAATCAGGTCATAAAATCCCTTGGTCTTGAGGGTAATTCTATAACTCAATCTCAGTCTTTAGATTTGGGCTTACTCGGAAATCATCAGGGTGGTCATTACATCACTCAAGCGATTGGAAACGGGGTACAAAACATCCCTATTCAAGGAAATCATGGAAGCTATACTCTACAGATCCAACCAGCCGGAGGAGTTGGAAGTACGGGAGAACAATCCATATCTCACGATCAAGTGTTATCGAACGGTCTTCTACAGGATATTCTGGCAGCAATAGAACAACAACAGCCTCCAAATCAACAACAAGGTCTACAACAACTGTACGGTCACGCTGATCAAATTCAGCATGCTGCATCCAACTCCTTCTATCAATACCAAGGATCAGGTGACAGTGAGACACAAGCATCTTCTGTAAATGAGCAAATCGTCAACGCTACTGCTGATGCCCAAGACAGTAAAGTGCCTCCTTGTGCCAACTCAACAATATACAGTGGACGTAAAAGGGAACTAAGTGATCAAGAAAGGTTTACCACACTACTTGCTCAAAACGGGGTTGCACTCTATTACAATAGTGATCACAGAAATAATAAAACCCAACAAGAAGACACTGAGAGTCAAAATGAAAGTCCAGAGCTAAATTTACTAGACTCAAACCAACCTGATGAAGGATCCTACGTAATATTCAAATCACCTGACGTGAAGTACAAGTACGGAGCAGTATCAGATGACTTATCAAACGATCAACAAGTGTCGTCGTCAACGACACAAACGAGTCAACCCAAAGATCTGACGTGAGCAAAACTACCAAAGTAGATAGACTTAGCAATGCTAGTTTTATCACTTCGTTTGCAGCTTCATCGCTTGTATATTATTTTTCTGTGTTATACGATATTCTTTCTGTGCAAATGCCTTCAAATAATTTCTTTAATCTTGGGTACGAAGGATTCCTCTAACAATTGATGGAGCTGCAATTGTAAGTGAATGTACAAACGTGAGCGGGACGAACTTCCCACGACGTGACCCTGACTTTACTTGACCTCTAGGAATGGTGAAAGTCACAGCTGCTTTCTGTTCAGTTCCATCCTTGCCTTGAGTAACAGTTTTATCTCTTATCAACAGTGACCAACCATAATAATGCTTGTCAAGTGAACATTAAAAAAAAATGTTAAGACAATTGCTGACACTGTTTAAGTTTCTAGGATTGATAAAATATTGTTTTATTGTACTTATAGACTATCCCAGTGTGCAGCTTTAATTAATTTATTATTTAAAATATATATATTAGTAAGTAATATAATAAAATAGCTTTCTAATAATTAGAAACAATTAGTTTTATTTGCTCAGAAAATATGTAATTTATTTAGTATTGAACATTTAAAAATACGCTGCAATTTAAGTTTGAAAATAAAAAAAATTCAAACATATATTTCATCTATCAAAATTATAACAGCATTTTAAAGTGAACCCAATGTGCCACTGTTCATTAAATATTGTAGGTTGATACCAAACTGATTTAGCATACTTATAATTTTTTAAATCCTTTATTGTCTACCTTCATGACATAATTTCTATTTTAGTAGTGTATTTATGTACTCTATGTGCCAATAATGTATTGTTCCAATTGTATTCAATACTCACTTATGTTTTACCATGTGCTAAGCGTCGAGCAAAGGTCTATGTAAATAATATGTATTCAACACTTTTTGTATATATGAAATATGTAAAGTAAACTCTTGTTTTACTATACCCTTGTATATATTCATATTCTTTAATACTAAAGTTTTAATGACTTACCACCAAGGGGGTATAAAGGTTTTTAGGTTACAAAAAATGAACTTGTCGGAAATAAATGTATTTTTTTATCTTGTTAGTAAATAAACACATCAATTGTAACATAATCCATTATATTGTAAAAGTGTATTTAAATATTTAAAAAAATAATCATTGGAAAGCTGCTCATTTATTTCATATTTAATCACTAAACAAAGTTTTTGTAGAAATAATATATAATATAACTTCCACACTTTAAAACTAAAAGTAACCATCGGTTCGTTTCTATTATTTACTAAGATACTTCTACTTTAAACATTTTTAAGTGTGTACCTGTGTATAAAATTAAATCAAGGTAAAAAAGTCTACAACTGCTTTAGTTAAGCAATGCTATAAGATATACAACGCTAATAATGTAAATGGATTAAAATTAAGTACGGTTAGCAAAGACCATCTTAGAAAACTATCTAACTACAAAAGTAACTATAAGAGGCCGTATTATGTCAAAGGTTTTATTGTTACAATACGTTTAATGTATTTATGGAAGGGGGTTATTGTATCAGATATAAAGCTTTCTGTACTCCTTCCATTATTAGTTACTTAAGTATTGATTCATATCTGGTGTTTCAATATTCATAGTACAAGTAAAACGTCACACAACAAAAAATGTATTACAATATAAGCACAAAATGCACAAATGTATTACAATACAAGTACAAAATGTACAAATATTACGGTGATAGATTTCGGTGAACCACACTCACCTTCCTCAGACCAGAGGGATTCACAAATGAATTCTCTGTACTTGTATTGTAATATATTTGTGCATTTTGAGCTTATATTGTAATAAATTTTGTGTTTTGTGACGTTTCACTTGTACTGTATATGTACCAACACGTTTTATGCTAATAAAAAAACTATTCAATATTCATGTAACTTATTATTTGCAGTATATCTTCTGCAAATATGTTTGAAAAAATAATGAGCAAAATATACTTGGCAATTGAGACTATGCTTATCATGTCGTTATTGATAGATTAAGAAACGTATTTCGTCTGAGTATTTAGGAAGAGAGTCGTGTATTACTTACACATAGTTCATCTGAATAGTGTGTTTAAGATATATTACATCTATTTCCTTATGGTGGGAAGTTGATACAGTTAGAAGTTAGAGGTATAAAACATTAACATCTATACAAGGCGTAGCTAAAATGTTATCCTGGTTATATTTTCAGATTCTAAACCGAATTTAGAGAAGAAAATGAATATCGAATTCAGCTCCGTTTAGTGTATGTCCATCTATTTGTGTTTTGTACAAAAAAAATTATAACTCAGAACGATTTACTCAACTGACTTGAAAATATTCACTCTTTTTTACATTACTACTCCAATATAGTATTAAAATATCCATTTAGTTATCGTTAGAAATTAAAAAATGGTGGTTTTTTAAAACTTTAAAATAAAAATATGTGTAAAAACCGTTAGTCAATCAATTTTACACATGAACAATAATTTTTAGTTAATTTCGTTAAAAATCTAATGGTACCTTAAATTTTGTTATAAGTCTATTATTAGTGGAGTTTTGGTAAAAAACGTATTTTACTGCATTTTCTGGATCCTGCAAATAATTGCAGTAAAATAAATTTTTTACCAAAACTCCACTAATAATTGACTTACAACACAAATTAAGGTACCATCAGATTTTTAACGAAATTAGCAAAGCAATATTATTCATTTGTAAAATTCTTGAATCAAATGGTTTACAAGATATTTTCATTGAAAGGTTCTAAACAACCCCCATTTTTTAATCGATAACCAAAACCCAATGGATAATTTAACTCTGTATAATAGTGTACATTTAAAGAACTGCAAATAAAGTCAGTCGAACGAATCGTTCTCGAGTTATTAATTTTATTTTACAAAGCGCAGACTGAGAGACACTAAATGGAGTTGAATCCGATACAAAATTATCCTTCGTTTTATGCTATAAATTAGGCGTAAAATCATAAAATACATTGCCAGGACACGTTTTTAGCTACATGTTGCACATTAAATTCTGTAAGCGAATCGGTCCCCAAGACATTTATCGAGCTAGGAAGAAGATAGGATAACTTGATTAGATCTATTTGAAAGATTAAGAGCCAATGAAGGTAACAAAGTTACGTGCGTAACGTAAACATATAACTACCCAGCCTACCCATGGTTTCTTAGCACTATGGTAATTTTACTAATACTATAATAGGCGTTTACGTTTATAACGCTTCTGATATTGCCAATATTTCGTATTATGGTGTGGATTTATAACGATCTGTTTTTATTAAATAGTAAAAAGAGCTGTTAAAAACACAATTCCAAATATTTGCTCAGTTGCGTTTTATAACCAAACGTAGGCCTAGTCACAAGGGAAGCGTGCGTAGCGAGTGTTGGCACGTGAAGCGTGCATGGGTGTCTCCTAGTATTACTTATTTGGAAATACGATTGCCGCTATGTTCCCTTAAACCTTTGAGTGACTCACAGAGTTGAGTCCTAAAATAATGATATTTACTACATCTGTATTTGTAGAAATGTAGATTCATTTCAGATGTGTATAAAACCTACCATTTTATATAGGAACGTTTTTCTCGTGAAAATTAATACCTATATTAATTCAATTTTTTTTCGAAAGGGAAAGTTAAACACTTGAGTTATTTAAGAATTATAACATGCACTTAAATTCTACAAAGTACTGTACAAGTATTCCTGAAAAGACTTCCACGGTCAAACAGTCTGTGGTCTTTAGTGACGAACAAACCCCTGTCTCTATTTCCATAGGGAATTCTTTTACTCTCTAAAATAATTAGTGGAAAGCATTTTCTGAAATCAAGTAATTAGGTATACACGACAGACTAAAGAAATCCGCTCAAAATAAGTTATTAAATTCACTCTTGTCAGTATGAACTAAAAGAAACTATTTTATTTAAAATAGGTACTAATCCAAGTGTCATATTTTTCATATTGCTGCATTAATAAATTTGCACATATTATATACGTATACAACTGAAATGTAACAACTTTCAGTTGTAAGAGAAAAACTTGCAGTTATGAAAAATATACATTGAATGAAATAAAAAATAAACTTGACAAAAATGATAGCTCAGCTAATTCTCAGTTGAGACACCAAAATTACTCTGAGCGTATTTTAAATCGAACATGAAATATTACATGAGTGTGACCTGTGTAGTCTGGTTACTAACTGAGTTCGACTTATGTTCAGAAATAGTCACCGGGGCACCATAGCAGTTACAGTACTGGAGTAATAAATTTACTTAGAACAATCCTCGACGGTAAGTGCAAGTTCAAACGAGTTAGAGGCCAGTCAGGCTGATGCGCTTTCTCCTGCCCTTGGGATGACTCTCTCAGCCATCTGTTAGGCGGCTACTCGCCCAGGGACATGGTAGGAACTTGTGATTAGAACCATTACAGAACAACCTCTGATAGGCGATTTCTCTGTTTATAATACTTGACTAATTAAATTCTGCTGATGATGAGTGGGTGTCTTACAATTTACATGATTTGCTGGAGTATGAATTTCCCTAGGGTATCATTAAATGCAATTGTAAAATGATTGCTATGTACGTAAATCCGAAATCATTAATTATTTAAAAAAGAAAGAAACAGGCCAGTAGACTTGTTCGGAGGATTCCGCTTTTATCTCAAAATAAGGTCTTCAAAAACATCAAGCCTAGTTATTCCTTGCATTGGTGACGGGTGAGAAATCCCGTCCTTATCACACCCGGACACTGGTGATGGTTTGGAAGTCTTTGGTTGCCAGGATAAGTGTACAGTAAGAGAGGGATTCTTAGCCCTAGCCTCCCCTGGTAAATAACACATACTATAACTATTGAAATTAGGATGAACCATCTTTCATTGTATGACTCCATTTGTTAAACCTTAATATGTCTTATTTGAACAGTAAGCCTACTCTTTGCCATACATTTAAATCACTAATAATACCAAACGTTTTTTTCTTAAAAATTACAAATATTTTGAAAATATAAATGAAAATAATTTAAATATGTCACATTATAAAAAATTCATAAAACAATAATACACTCTATCCGTGTTTGTATAAGAGGCGTGATAATTGTACAGCACTTTATTGTGAGTAAATACAATAAAAAATTGTTTTTCTTAGTTAAATTATAGCTATCCTGCACGGTTCACGAGGTAAACCCATTAGTTAGATTCCAATCATCTCGGCCTTCGGCCTCGGCACTACCGATTGATAATGAGTCTCAATAACTGCCTGACACCTCGATCTTTGGTCTCAGTCTAGGATTAGGTTATTATTAGACAGTAAAATGTACTATAGAACAATCCAAAGAAACAACATAAATATTTAGGATTGTTTTGTTCAACAGCTGTTTCTTATGGTGTTGAACAAAATCTTAATCTTGAAATCCAAACCAAAAGTTTCCACTATAACTAACTTAAACAGCTGTTATATTTTAATGAAAGCACTTAAGTGATTATTGAATATTGAAACTTTTAGGGCTAGTAGGGAAGAGTAGGGTTATTTCTGATGTTTTCTCCGTATCTTTAGGCCTTAAACTTTTAAATGAAATGATCAAGCAATTTTATCTTCTTCGTAAATGGAGACATTTAATGAGGATTTCGCTATTGGAATTAAAAATCAACATTTCTAAGTTAAATAACTTATTTTATATATTAAAATAACTCAAAGGTATGATTGGATCGTTTGGATGAGGTGTCATGTCCTCCTAGAACTAGTTGGAAGGAGAACGGCCACAACCAGTTTCTCGAGAAGCCAGAAGACCTTGACCAGGTGAAGACGCCTCTCCGTCTGAGTTTCACCGCTAGTAAAATGAAGTTTACCTTACACATTCCTTTAGTCCTCAAGTGGTCATTGACATATCAGCCCCGTAAATAAGTAATGTAACTGAAGGAAACATTATTAATTCTCACATTAACTTCATATCAGAAAACCCATTTTAAATGCTCATTAATGTTGCGTTGAGATTCACGATTAGTAGATAATATTTAGTTTTCCAGTGGGTTTTAAGGAACAAACACAACGTTTCGAGATGTATAACAAATACTGTCATCTTCAAGTGCTCCTTACCCCCTTAGCCTACATTTAAAACTAGTGACCTCTCCGTCCTGGTGAATTTGGAAAGCTGGTTGGATCAATTGAATATATTTTCTATGTCATGTTGAACATTTTCATATTTTATATTAAGTTTTATATTTTGAATAATTGTACTATCTGTGTTAATTTTTAAAGAACGCTTAACTTCATTAACATTTAACCGTAACGCTTAAGCTTGTAGTTTTTTGTGAATATTTTAGTGTTTTTTTGAGGAAGTATGGGTTAAGGAATAAAAACCTAGTTTTAAATGTAGGCTAAGGTAGTAAGCAGCACCTGAAGACGACATGAGTTTGTTATACCTTTCGAAACCTTGTGTTTGCTCCAACACTTGAAACATTGGAAATCACCAAATATTATCTACCAATCATGAACAATCTAATGCTAACAATACATTTATGATAACAATCTAACAAATAACTTATAAGCAACAATCAGATGCATGTTGGAACTCAGAATTTAACTAAGACTCCACAACCTACTGCAAACTACATTTGTCAAGGCATGATTGGTTAGGAAACTCCGATCTAAGCGTACTTGAAAATGTCAAATAAGAGGCACGATTAATATTACTTCTATAGGAAGATCACATTTAAGTAGCACTTCTACCAAATAGAAAAACTTCGGTCATATTTTCTTAATCCTCGGACGGTTACCAACAATATAACTGTGATGTTTCTATCTTATTTGATCTTTTCGGGTAAGCATACATCGCAGCTCACATACTACAACATCTGTACCTTGCAATAGTTTGTGGAATCTTAATTGAATTCTGCGTTACAACATGCATATGATTGGAACATGTTAGCAACTCAAAGAGCTAAAATAAATGGAGCAGTAGCACAATTTATAAACACAACCCTTCCCACCAAATATTCAAGCACAAAATCATTTCATTATAATGCATGACAAACTAAATTAAAGTTTTCTCAACAACATGAAAATTCAGTTGTTTCAAAAAAATAATCGAACATTTCTTATGTTCAACTACTATGTAACATGAAAACACAATAAAGATGTACCATCACTATAAACCTGATTGACATACCAAAATAAATCTAAACATATTAGTACACATAAGATATGCACTGAAAAAAAATAAAAAAAATTGGTGTACAATTTTCATTGTGTTAAAAATAAAGTGACAAAAAAGAATCTACAGAAGTATTATAGGGTGTTTATATAAAGTATAAATTGTATAGCATTGACATTTTCTGTCTAATCAGCGACGAAAATATTTTGTTATTCCTAAATATTAGGATATATTAGAGTGGAGCTTTGATACTGATTTGGTCAATACATCACTTGCAGTGAATTAAATATTACATTAATTTTGTACATTTCTGTGTAGAAATACTACTTATAGTGGATAATTTTGATCAAGATTCATTCGGTATAATTTTTACGTAATAAAGTGTTTTATTTTGTTTTAATAAAGAATGAGGTCTCTTTTTTCTATGATATTTTAATTTAATTAAAAATTTTTAGTGTATACTAAATTTTAGATAGTGTCACTTAATCACCTGATAAATTTTCACTTTTTGATAAACTATCTGAATGTAGTCCAAGTGAGAAAGTCATGGTGACTCACTGTATAGTAACAATGCGAACAAATGATCTTATTGTTTGGGAGTGTGAGAGGAGAAAATGAATTCCTCAGAATAAACGGAGCGAATTATTGTTGTTTTTATTTATTGTATACATATATTTATAAGATTAGTGTAAATGTTAATAGAATTTCTGTAGCTTTTTAAAGTTTATTTTAGTGACTAATTTCATAAATGTGTAATGTATGTTCATATATTCAGAAATACGACTGGATACTACGATCTTCTCTATACAAAGTTACTTGATGTGTGTTTATTAAAAGAAACATCTATAAATTGTAAACAATCTATAAATTGTACAGATACCAAACAGTACAATCGTTGGAACAATAGTGATACACTTAGAACTTTCACATACTTTGGATGGAGAAAAATAAGTAATAATGATAGCTACATAAGTAGTTTTTATGAAATTTCTTAAAAGAAAAAAATTCAATCAGAGCATTTTTATGACTTTTCCATACTAGCTCCAAGCTACAAAAGTGATTTTTGTGAAATTTCTTTAAAAAAATTCAATCAGAGCACTTTTATGACTTCTCCATACAAGCTCCAGGATTATATGAATATGCTGTAGATAAGAACCTCCAATAGTGTTCTCCACGATGAACCCTTAGAAACGATTATCTCTGCTGATTTTTAATTGGAATCAAACAGGAAAATAAATAAAATTTTTATGAATAAAAAATACGATATTTATGGAAGAACTTTTATGACTTTTTAAAGTCTATGACAAGGCTAGTTTTAACAGTCCACACAATACTATGAATTTAAAAAAATTGAAATAAACAATACCTTAGTTAGGCTGGAAAGGAGTTAGTGAACAAATAAAGTTAATAAAAATATACACAAGACTGTATGTCAACGCACATTACAGACTATGCGATGTATCATATTTCCGTACAGTTAAATCCAGACAAAATAGTTTCATCACGTATCATCTTATACCAATATGTCTCAAGCAAAGCAGAAGACACACTAAACTAATAATAGTAAACAAATGATTTGCATCATCTAAAAAAAATACAACAAACAAATTTCATGGAGAGTATTTCTGTGCAAGTACTTAAATTTACAAACGTATTTACATGATTGAAGAAGAAAATATTAAGTGGTATGGACATTTAAAAATAAATTCAATACATAATTACGAGTTCAATATTTAACAATAAATATTTACTTAACTGTCATAAATATTTATATACATAAAATAGCTATAGTATTCCATAAAAGTATATAATTCTACCAAACGACTAATAAATAATGAAACAAATCAAATAAAATCCTAATTAATTTCAATAATAAACACTTTTCTCAAACAAAAGTACTAATGGGAGTGACATTGGCCGAGCGGTCTAAGGCGTCAGGACACTGAACCTGAGTAAGAGAACCAGGTTCAAATCCTGGCCTTGACTGTTAGTTTTTATCAGGAATTCGTATTGTACTGTACTGTTTATCGCCTTACTTTGTCTGATAAGTTCCCTGCATATGTCAATGGTGTAAAAGGAATGTATCATCATTTATCACAGAGAAATTATCATATTATACTTTTTTTGAACTTCAGAATTGGAAATGAAAATTATTGTAACATATACAAGAAAGCTGAAAATAATTTAGATAGTGATAATTTGACCTCTCATTGCATATGCCTGCGTCGAAAAATGTTTAAACATGATAATTTTAATTTAAAGCAATTTTGTGCACTTAGTTTTTTTTTTTTTTAAGAACTTAATCTAAAAACATCTTTGTATTGCTGAATTATAAGAGTATTTTATGTGCATTAAAAAAATAAAAAAAAAATATTTGATCCAAACCAATTTCTTTACATATATAGTTCCAATGAATATAACTTATTTACATGTATGAACTGGACCTCAAAATAAATTTTAATTATTATTTGTAACTTATTGAATACGGCATCCCTTTAATTTTCAGATCTATGATAGCAAATGAATAAAGATTGAAAATTGCATTTTGCAGACTTTTTAGTTCTCATATATGCAGGCTACTACTTATATAATATTTTACTGCAGCATACCACCTCGATTATAGAAACTTCTATTCTCATGTAATGCACTGGCCCACTTATAGAAAGACAATGACTAGAAGATAAGGTAAAAGTGTACAAGAAACATACAAGTTGGATTTACCTGATTATGGGAGTGGGGTCAAGTTGTAAAGTTTCTCCTTCAGTGGGACATCTGGGCCGGATTCCTGGGGACCGGCTGGGTCTGCATGGCAAGCGGGAGACTGTCACGTCAATAATATCTTATACTTTCTTTATGAGAGAACTCTACCGTTAAACATGAACATGATTTATTTTTGTTGAGGACATGGTGTAACAGCAATGCAATGACCGTCAATGTTTCAAAGACTAAAATTCTAAATTTTGATTTATTTGGCTTTTCTTTTGACTATAATTATAAATATCATTCATTTTCATGCTTTGACGTAGACCACTGCAATTGTGAAAAAATCGAGCAAGTAGACGAAATAAAATATTTGGGGATTTGGCTGGATAGTAAAGTGAATTGGAAAGTTCATATAAGTAATCTTCATGCAGAGTTAAGAAAATCTATTAGAACATTTTATTTTCTGAGGAATATATGCGATGCTTCCTTTTTAAGGACGTTATATTTTGCACTTGTAGATTCTCGTTTGCGATACGGAATCGAGTTTTGGGGTGGAACTCATGATTATTTATTAAATAAGATTTTTGTTACACAAAAGTATTTTATTCGTATAATGTTATTTAGTAAACCAAAAGATCACACTGAACAACTATTTAAACAACTTAAAATATTACCAGTAAAAAATCTGTTTATTTTCAAAGTTCTTCAAATGTTTTACAAGATGAGTGGTAACACTGGTACAGTCAATTTATTCTATCAAACAAGAAGTAGAACACAGCAACATTTTATCAGACCTCGGGTCAATAAAGTATTTTTCTCTAAAACATTTTTGTTTTTAGGCCCAAAGTGTTTCAACTTGTTGCCACAAGAAATTAAACAATTAAACAGGTTTAATTTATTTTCAAAAATGCTAAAAAAGTGGTTAATTGATATTACAGATATCAGCACACTTACATCTATAGTTTGTTAATTTACTTTGCAATAAAACTTATAATGTATGTATATATATATATATATATATATATATATATATATATATATATATATATATATGTGTGTGTGTGTGTACTTTTAATAGGTCATTTAAGTAGGTTACTTTTGTATTATTTTACACACGCTTCACAGTGGACGCTTCAGTGAAGTGTATTTATGAGAAGACTCACCTAAGAGTGACTTTATTTTATCTATTATTTGTATTATAGCTACCAGTTACTGGATGTTGGTAGTTATTTATTTTTTCCAAGAAAATATTGTTTTGTTCACATTGTACATAATTGCGGAAATAAACGATTTATTATTATTATTATTTATTATTATTATTAAAAGAAATTAATATATTTTTGAAAAAAAGTTAAAATATATATATACATATATATATATATATACATATATATTTGTTATCATATGTATTAAGAAAGGTAATAAAACAATGTTTTGGGAATTTCCACACCTTATTGTTTTCATCCTCTTAACAGGGTTTGATTTTTTCTCATAACAGCGTTTTCTTGGGACAAACTGCAAATTAAGTACTAAACTATATATACAGTTTTTTTTATTTTGAAGGGAACATATGTATGTACAACTTGTAGGAAGGGATATCATATAAACATTCATACTTTGAAATTATGAATGTTTACAATTTTATATTTATAAAAATTCGTAATTTTATAGTTCACATTTTTTTTATGTCATAGTTTTATAAACCCATACTAAAGCTTACAGAGCATCTTATATCCTACAAAACAAAAAAGGTTTGAAGGATTTATGTGGTATATAAAAGGAACTACGATTTTCCCCGTACTTGAAAACAAGCTAAAATTAAACTTTAAGAAAACGGTAAAAACTAAAATGTGTTATTTTACTTATAAAATACAACTGTATTATGCAAGTAGTTACTATAAAATATATTGCCAATGCCAGGCAACAATATAACATAATCTATTATTTTATTTTATTTTATTTGCATGCTTTAGAACAGTTTACAAAACCAATTACACTAAAGCAGTTCAATTTATTCTTAAAGTTCATGCTGGGGTTTCTTGAGCTCACTTCATGCACATAATATAAACCATAATATTACTCTTATTAATAGATAAGTTAAATAAATAACTAAATATATTACCAACAGTAACATGCTTTAACCTAAAAGTAATAATAAATACAGTAATATAATAAATAACAAATGAGAAATATAGCCTACTCTGAAGATTCATAACAGTAACTTAATATTGTATAAATTAGTGACTGATCATTTCTAATAACCAAATGCAAACAGTAATAAATACAATTTAACCTTAACAACATTTAAGCGCGCATATATACATATATATAAATATATCTAAAGAATAAAAACAAATAAATAATAATAATAATAATAATAAATAATAATACAGTAAAAATGGTGATCAACATACATCAGATAACAAGATTATTTTACAACAATGTATAAAAGTAAAAATAGTTATACATTTAATAAACTCAACGCTGTTAGGCATTTTGATTTAAAAATGTTTGGAGGGTCAAAAAATATATCATTTTCCTGCTCGCTAGAGATTAGTAAATTGTAAGCTCTCATGAACTGAAAAAGAGGGGAAAAAGCATGAGAGGCTGTGCGGCAGTCTAGTTGTAATATGTCTAGTTCAGTATATGTTACTATAGTGATAAGTACTGTATGAAATTGTAGTGTACTCCTAAAGACGAAATTGGGAAAATTTGTAGGTGTAGGTTTTTTGTAGTACATTTATAAAAAAATATTGATAAACACTTTTTCACCAATATTTTTACATGGAAGTTTTCAGAAAATGTTCTTTAATAATAAACGTACATAAAAATAAAATTACATATTTATCATATTTTCGCTATTTTTGGATGGAAATTTAAAATAAATAATTACTAAGTTAAGCTATCCAAGTTCAACTAGATAATATGTGTTTGACTCCTACAAAGGTTTGATGTCACTATTGCGTGATATAGTATTTTCCGCGTTGCATTGGAAATACTTATCACTCATTAATTTTTATTGTACTACTTTAAATAGCAAGTCTGTTGTAAAATCAGTTAAGTTTTGCTGAAACCATTCAAGTTTGTTTTCCAAGTCTTAGAAGAAATCTTAAAATTTCGAAAACGCCATGGGAAAGCTTCAAGTATGAGCTACATTATTCTGTTTAGTAAATTATGGGAAAATCTGAAACTAGGTATAATGTATTACTAAAACAATTATAGGAAATCATATAAAAGTAAATACCCTTTCAAAAATATCACGAATTAATAGAATGTCGTATATTGATAAAAATAAGTAGTCTTTATGATATGTTACGATATATTATTTAAATTAACTAAGGATGTGTATGCATGTACAAAAAGCAAAGGTGCGCCGATAAATCAGGTGTGAAAGTGGACTGTGGGTGGGAGGGAGCATTAGTGGTCCAACCACATCCGCCCACCAAGACCCGCCCTTGACTTTCTTCTGGCAGGTTGCTGGCCGTGAAATCTCTTGAGTATCAAGGACACACTAAGCCAACCAAAATTAAAGATGTATTCAAAAGTAAAAATTCAAAATAATCCTAATACCTCTTGGAGTTATAGATTTTTGTTTATTAAACTTAAATTGCCAGTTCAAAATTACCTACAAGCGATTGGGGTACCGACTCTTAGATCAGTTTGGGATTCGAACCTTGGATCCATAGTCTGAAGCCTTAAACACTGACCCCGGAAAATGTTCATCGCTTGTTATTATTAAGATGACACACATTGATCAGAAAAGTAGTTCCGCAAATAACTTTGGGAACATTTCCATTCATAAGGCCAAGAGAAGGAAATGTAATGAGTTCAATGCATTTTACCTTAAAATTCACGTTATTACAGAAAAAGTGTATTATAATAAATAATTACGTATTTTTTATGCTAATTTTAGATCAACTAAATGTTCCCCTTTTAGGCTGAAAGACTTATCCTTTTTCAAATAGTTAAACGAAATTGTTCCCATTCTTTTATACACGATGATTAATGATGTACCCCTCCCCCCTACTTCTACAGCACATTCTTTTAAAAATAAATAAAGATCTTCTCATGAACGAAGGTTCGAACACGCTTCGTTAGCGAGTTACAGCTAGCAAAAGATTTCAGTATGTTTTCTGAACAAAGAGTGTAATACTGACCTTCTGAAAAGGGCTAATAAGCGAACAATATTGTAGTGTCTTATGCTACTTAAATCAGTTTTATAACTGTGTGTTGAGTACTTTTTCAGTACAGGGGAAAGAGAAACAGAAGTCTTTTTCCTATGTCCACAGCCACGCCTAAGTTGCAGTTATAAATCTGTTTCGACTAATAAACGTAACACAACTGCAATAATAATTACTACGTATGAATAATAAACGTAACACAACTGTAATAATAATTACTACGTATGAATAATAAACGTAACACAACTGTAATATTAAAAACTACGTATGAATAATAAACGTAACACAACTGTAATAATAATTACTACGTATGAATAATAAACGTAACACAACTGTAATAATAATTACTACGTATGAATAATAAACGTAACACAACTGTAATAATAATTACTACGTATGAATAATAAACGTAACACAACTGTAATAATAATTACTACGTATGAATAATAAACGTAACACAACTGTAATAATAAAAACTACGTATGAATAATAAACGTAACACAACTGTAATAATAATTACTACGTATGAATAATAAACGTAACACAACTGTAATAATAATTACTACGTATGAAAACTGGATAAATAATTTACTCGACACACATTCAACGCACCACTGGATGTGACCTCTGTTTCTTTCTTCCCTATGTGTTTCAGTAATTCATGGATAAATGTAAGGAAATCCCATTTTTTACGTTGAAATTGCATTTTTTGCTGATTGTAATAGATGGTAGTCGAATAAACACGAAAAAGTGGGAATATTATATTGCAACAAATTGTAATTATAACTTATATAATTGATTGATCCAAAAAAAAATCCAAAACTCTGCCGTACGCTTTATTTTTAACTTAAGGCGGTACGACCACGTTAGTATTTTCAGGCAGTCTGTAAACCTCCTTCCCATGAAGGCCGTATGCAGGATGCTGACCTGCTGCATGACTCACAAAGTTTTAAAGCTCAATGAGCCCCAGTATCTAAGCGAGAGACTCTCATTCCGGGATGAGGTCTCACAGCGCAGCACACGTAACGGAGGAAAACTTCATTTTCCAAAGGTTAGGCTTGAAGCTGGGAGGAAAAGCTATACTTATTTCGGCCCGACATTGTACAATGACCTCCCCGATAACTTCAAGCCTTACTCACATGAAACATTTACGGTAAAGCTTAGGGAAATGCTAATAAATGGTGAAATAGTTGATTAGAAGTTGTTAATGTTTAGTTGTCTAGTTATATAATATGTCTCACTTGTTGCTTTAGGATTAGTTATTCACTGTTCATGTTAGTTTTATTTTTGACTCGAGTTGCTCTGAAAAGCAGTGTAAAACTGAGAAACGCTTATGTAAATAAAGGCATTTTTATTTATTTATTTATTTTATTTATTGACCAATTAAATGCATCTATACTAAGAAATAATAACAAAAATTACAATTTATTTATCATATAATAAATAGCTTTTTAGTATTGATCCATTTTAAATTATAGTCTCATTAAAAAGTATTCATTTTATTATAAAAAAAAAAAAAAAAAAATGAAACGAGTATTTGCGGTAGCAACTGTTTAAGAACGTATACCTAAATATATGGAAGTCATGTGGAAGGTAAAATCATACTCTTGTAGAGATGTATGAGACCATGTTTTATTCAACAATTTACGACTTTGTCATATGGAAATATGGCTTTATTTCAGCTCTCAGCGCCTGCTCTGTATGCAGTATGCACCACATTGCCGTAATGCGTGTAACCGCACAAGTGATGAAGGCTTGCATTTATCCATTCAATTATATTTCGTAAATATAAGTACTAATACGTTTTTTAAATAAATAAATTTTTTGACTACTTTGTTTATTATTTGTACTATATATGTGTACTGTATACAACAATAATGATAAAAATATAATAATCAAATCATATAATTTAATGTATACATTAGACATTAGACGAATGTAAAAAATAGTAAGGAATTATGTAAAAAGGGTTAGTTACAAAATGAAAAGGAACCTACAAAAATTTATTACACTAACAACATCGAACACCATATTTATAATACATTTGTACATATTAATAACATGAACGAAGAAATAAACAGTAAAACTCCTTTAGTAAATAAAAAAAAAAGAAAAAAAAACTAATATTAGCGAATGAAACATTTATACATGGATTTTTTCGTGTTTGTCCTGTAGTGTTGAGAGATAAACTCAACTTGACAAAACCACCAGCTCAACTTTTTAGAATAATGTTCTGTCACAAGTAAATAAATATTCTCCAAGATTTTTAGAACTTCCGAATAAAGTTGAATTTATAGCAGTTGAAAAGTTGGTTTAAACTTTTCGTAACTGGAGAGCAAGGTATCGTTTGTGTTATTTGTATATTACTTCCGCTGTTCTCGATTCTCAAAGAGCTAATTGTTGAAGGAAAGGAAAACTGATGTTGGTGAAGAAATCTTGTATACATTTGTACATTATTTAGATATTTTATGAACATACTTGAGATTATAGATAAAGATTTGTTATAGTACTGTTGTAAGTGGTTGAATAATACTGTGTGTAGTTGTTTTTAGTAAATAGGTGAGTTTATTCTTAATATGAAATAGCCCTTGCACTCCTTAACCCCCCCTCCCTACAAATGGGGTTTTATTTAAAGTATTCGGTCACTAATACTAATCATAGATCAAAACTTTAAGTGTCGATTGATATGTGAAGAACTGTTTTAGAAGACCATTAGATATTTAAATTGAATATTTTTGTACTTTTATTTTACTCTATAAAATTTGAAGCTCTAAATGTAATTCTTGACGATTTTAAACTAAAAAAACTCGTGATATAAAGTTAGGGGGTAGATTTCCGCATCGTACGCCGCTGCCTGTGACACTGTGTAAGTAATAAACAGGAACTGTACAACATCATCATGTATTGTTGCCGCTGACGGCAACTGTGTCGACTTTCCCGGGATGGCTTAGCAGACTGGACAATACCAGCTTAACTAATAATCTTCAATTTTAAAGAGCATTTACACTCATAATTTTAATTATCCAAGAAGTTAAGGCTGATTCCCTTTACAGGGGAGGTTGGAGCGTGTAAAGCTGAAAATAATGACGGAGATAGAAGACATGCTTCGTCTCACTCAGATAAATTGAATCTCACCAATTTCCATATCTGAATGAATCTTTACGATTTCATTAGAATGCCTCGTCTTTCATTTCTCGAGCTTTTACGTCTCCGGATTGCGATGAGGGTGCAGCTATAAAACGCTTTATTGGCAATCTGGCCACTTTAAATACATTACTGACAATCGACGAATATATTACATTTATTGGCCATAACTGGATCTAATTAAACACTAAATAATAAGAAGTTACAGCACAGAAAAAACATCCAAGAGTGGTGACAGTAATATTTTTTATAATTTATGAAACATGTTTTCTTAAATGTTTATATAGAGAGGGTATATCAGTAGGAACGCTGGACGTAATTGTGAGAAAAAAATTAATTTCACACTAAATTAATAAAATATTAATACATAAAATCCAAAAAGTATGTACTCATTCACCACGATATCTTCGTAGAACAGGAAATAAAGCACAAAAACCGGAAAAAATCTGCGCAGCAGGTCTGATTAAAATGAGGTTTTTTGAATCCACTTCCGGAACGCAACAGGACACTTTGTGTCGTGTACGAATCGTAAATTGCAATTTCCATTTAAAAATACTTTCAAAGTATGAATATTTTTAGTTAATTAAGAAAAAATTCTTATCTTGCCCAGAAATCACTCAAATGAGACGAAATTCGGTACCCGGAGGTTTTTAGAATCGGGAAGCTTAAATTTGATTCACCCCCGGTCATCTGGAAGTCCGGCGGGAGTTCTAGAAAAAAAATTACTTGGAGTGCTCGCCCGGTTTCCTGGATGAACACCTTTGACGATAATTAACTGAGGGTAGTGTTATGCGCTTTGGCACTAAGATCCCGGGAACTAGCCATATACGTGTACTAATGTAGCTAACACAATTTAACCATCTTTTAAATATAATTATTTAATAATATTCTGTAAGGCCTTAATATTTATTTAAAACAATATTAGTATTTTATTGTACATATTCATAGTATCTTGTATATATTCAAGATTATCTTAGATGGATAGGTAAATAACATACATTTATTTTCTTCCCCACCTCAATATCTGGAAAACTATCTTATTAGACGACATTCTATCAAGTTCCAGAAATATTCCAATATTGCCATTCAGAAGTCGTTGTCGTTTGAATTATTCATCAAGATAAACTCAGCTTGTTGATAAATCAGCTGTTTCAACAGCGATTTGATTGTTAAAGCCTTCTATCGTCTATTCACACAATAAGACATCTTATTGCTTTTCCAGAAACTATCAGGTGACGGAATTGTTATCTAGCAATTTAAGACTAGGCTTTGTATACAATCATTAGACGATTTTCATCTTAGGAATGTATATTTAAGAGGTTTTGCTAGGTAACTTTGATATATTTATGAATTATATTACAATGGACATATTTCATGCGCATTTTTTACTGTTGTTTTCCAGTTATATTAAGTATTAACGTGGTTGATTAAATTTTTTTAAACAATGACTCTTTTTCTTAAGTAATGGGTCATTTATTCTATTACATATTTAGGCTTTTTAACTACCTGATTGTTGATTTCCCATTACTCTTCTTCATTTTAAACATTTTTGTTGTTTGAAACGTAATTTATTTATCTTTCCAAATCTGAACAAGATATCCACAACTTCTCCTGAATCATCAGTTTTGTTATTTTTGTACGCTTTGGTCTTAATTTTTTTCTCTTAACACTTCAGATATTGTATTTACAGTATTGAATACCTTCAAAATGTGTTTAAACATAACTATTACTTAGACACTACAGTTATTCAATCTTTAATCGCTCGCATGTATTTGTTTTGTACTTTTTAAGTATTAAATTTTAATTCCATAGATCTTTTTCTCTTTTCTCCCATCTCAATATTTGCCAGAGAGCTATCTGAATAAATTGTTGTTTAGTCTACATTTGGTTCATAGCAGCCTTCTAACATATACGTCGTTCGGATTCCACGTAAATCTGTAGGTTACTTAGTTGCCCTAGCTATTAGGCTATTAATAAATAGCTCTTCTTAAGGAACAGTCGACCTTAGTTAGTAACAATGACTACACTCGTTCATCCACACTACTCTCAATAATTCACCCCTCATATTTACCCATATCTCTATGGTCAGCGTCTTACTGATGAATAATGCATATACGTAGTGTGTTATGCCTTATATTTGATAAAACATCCAATCGTTTATGGTTCTTATATCAGGGAGTATACAGTTTTCCTCGTGTACATTTTTCTTCAGAAATGACTATCTGCTCATAATGTACTCAAGTACATGCAAGGCTAAGTAGTCGTCCTCTATTATTGTTAAAGTAATAATGGAGGCTCTGATTTCTGACACATATCCGTATAATCTCTTTCTAATATTGGCATTGAGATCTCTCAATTATATTGTCACAGAACCTGCAAGTTTGGGAAGCTACCCCCCTCTTGTTGTGCTGTGGGGTGAGGGGACCACTTCTACCTACTTGGCCTTCACAGTAGCCACAGAAAGTGCCAGTTTTATATTATGGCTAGAGGTGGGCGTTTCTGTTGTTTTTACGAAATGAAAACGAACTGTTTGTTAGTTAAAAACAACTGTTTGGAGAAACAGTTGAAAAGAACAGGTTGTTTTTTTCTCAAAGTGTGGAATGAAACTTGAGAGATGGTCAATTTGTAAACAAACAGGACATACCCTTCGTTTTGTAACGGCCGATTTATTTAAACATTTATTCATTAAACATTTTTTATATTTACTAAATAAAAGTGTATACTTATTTGAATAATTTTGCAATTCTTTACAATCACCTATAAACCAAATCATTGCAATTTTTAATTATTAATTTCTAATATGGAATGTTAATTACTCATTGATACCATACTAGGGATTAATAATTATTTATTAGTTTATTATTAGAACGTCAAATAAATATATAAATACACAGAACAAATAATAACTTTATTTCAAACCACAAAAATTTCAGTGCAAACAGTTCGTTTTTAATTGTAGATCCTATATGTTTCACTCACACTAGTATTATGAAAACTGTTCTTACAAACACAAGCGTCCCGAACTGTTTGAAAACGAAGGCCAAGGCAAACGACTACCAGCGAACAAACCAGCTCAAAAACAACTGTTCTTTCCAAATATGTTGTAAACAACAGGCGCCGTAGAGAGGAGGGGAGCATTCAACAGTGTGCAGTGGCAGTGAGTAACAGTGAACAACAAAGAACAGTTTTTTCAGGCTGAGTCAAAACTGTTTTTCATTTTTTTCAACAAACTGTTCTTTTCAACAGTTTGGCGTTTTTGTACCCACCTCTAATTATGGCAGTTAAATTGCCTTTGGGCGAAGCTAGAAGGTTCTAGCATGGTGGTCTAGACCATTCCAGATCAAACCTCTGGAAAGTTCTGGATTGAAGTGGTGCCTTATGAAATACACCCTTCAGCCACCTAGTCAGTGTCACTGTGCATTATTTAATCTAACATTTAAACTATAGTGTTTTATTGTGGAAGTGAAGCGCTAAACTGGGACAATTCACGAAAAAAGGCAGATACTAAAAAAAAGGCGTTAACTGACTTTTATAAATAAAAATAAATGTAGTTAAATTTAAAGCGACAAGTTACTTATATTTGTAAATAGCTCGTGTTGCTTGGTTTAATCAGTGTTTGTAAATTAAAGAAATAGTAGCCACAGATTCGCCTTATTATTTAGAAACTTTTCCGACTGCAAAAATATCTTAATTTCGATATTGGGGATAACAAATACAATTCCCTAAAGTAGTCCTTGAATCTAAGTGCTAACTAAAAAGTAGTTAGATTAATTTTGAATCATATCATAAAATTGTAAAAGATCACATTCATCGGTAATAGCAGTCTTTCATATACTAACTTAATTATCTTTGAAAAAAAATTAACATATAATACTTACAAAGACAACAGTATGTTATTGTAATTGAACATCTGCGTGGTAAGCTACCGCCCTAATGTCGGGGCAGAAATTTTGTACATCCTAGTTTAAAGGTTATTAAAAAAAAAAAAAAAAAAAAAAAAAAAAAAAAAAAAAAAACCTAAGAGGATATACTGACTGAATAATAAGTCTAAGCGCACGGCCAATGACAGCTGGACAGAGGTGAAGAATGGGCTCTTTTATGAAAACATTAGCCTACTGAAACATTTGTCTAAATCAACTCTTATATATGTATTTATTACCATCAGCTGATGTTTATTACTGTAATATTTGTTTGGTATTCATATAATTAGTAGCAACACTGCCGTTCTCACAGACTAATTGTTCAGTCAGTAGGTTTATCTATAGTTATTAAGTATATTTAAAATAATCGTAGGCTGAGTTAAAAGATAAGGGTTGTTATATTTATTCATTGGGATACCACAGGATTACGGCCTGAACCACTAGGTGCCCTAAGGCCTTCGGTCGTCGGACATGTTGGTAAATGGCTGTAGGGATCTATGAACATCACTTTGACCAGAGAGAGGAACCTTACCCTGTAGAAGCAACACCTGCACTTCTTTAAATACCTGAAGCAAAAATAAGCTGCTAATTAAATACATATTTGGTGATGTTTCAAGGAAAGTACTTGATAACTAAAATGTCTCTTACTTCATGAACTCGTCTCCAATGAATAAAAATCTTTATAAGAACAGGTCTTATGGTAAAAAGTCCTCCTGAATTCCTTATATTTAGTAATTCGCCAAGAGAGCGATCTGCTCTGAGTAAAGGCAGTGCAAGAGACACAGTGATTAGAGGCAGTTAGAGAGAAACAGAGATAGTGATTAAAGACAGTTCGAGAGAAACAGATAAAGTGAGTAAAGGCACTCCGATAGACAGAGATAGTGAGTAAAGGCAGTGCGAGAGAGACAGAGATAGTGAGAAAAGGTACTGGGAGAGAGACATAGGTAGTGAGTAAAGGAATTGCGAGAGAGACAGAGATAGCGACACAAGGTGTGGTAAAGACTCTCTCACACATAATGACTTGAAAAAAAAAAAACACCACACGATCTACGCACATGCATTTTCTAGCACTGCGCCAGGCTGAATTTCTAACATGGGGTATAATATTTGTATAGAGATTTATATTAATTTATGACATGAATGTAATGTTATGACATTACAATACATCTAAATTCATATTAAAGAGTTTAGGTATTTTAGAAAACTTATTAAAAACTGCTAATATTGTATCAGTTGTCATATTTTATTATTGAATGTACATTGTTGATTACATTTTTGTATCTTATATGAGTTTGTGTCATTCTGTTGCTTTGGTTAGATGAAACTAATAATATACAATATTTTTAATGTTCAATGAATATCCAATATAAAACTATTTAAATTTAACATTATATGAATAATATATCTTAAATTGGAGGATATCGACTTATCTAATACGTATAAATACCTAATGATTTATATCCATCAACAGCAGACAAATCAATTGCACGAATGGAAAACGCTTCATTTTGGGACTTCCAGCCACATCTTGGTATTACAGTTTCGCACAGTTGTGGTACGTTATTTTTGTTTGTCGTGTAACTCATAAAAGGCAAATAAATATTATCATAATTAATTTTAAATGAAACAAATCTAATGAAATCTTATTTTACTAGGTGGTGCAACAGCTAAAAAACCCTCTCAAGCATTTTACATGGAGAAATTTTGGAACCACCCCCAGTGACCGGACAGGCGGGCTTCTTGCAAGGACGAGTTCACTCAATGGCCACCCGTCTAAGGAACAGTCACGCTTGAAGTTACTCTACGATAACGTTGGTACCCTCCACTAAAAGCAGCTTTTATATAGTAAAAGGATAAACAGTGTTTTTAATAATAGTGCTACCATTTTTATGCAAACTAAATCTATGTGGGTACTTATAACACAATGGGGTTACCTTTTGACATCTATGAGGTTGTTGGAGTAAAGTGCCCAAAAAAGTACCAGAAGTGAAAGGGTCAGAGTCAACAGAAGGTGAATCTTATCTAGACCGAAACAGTAACCACAGTTAAGGTTAAACCCTAAGGAACTTTCCATCTGAAAAAATGATAATAGCTTTTTAAGAAAATAGTCTATTTCCTTCGTAATGTATACTCATTAAAGTATAGTCTCTGATACTTCATAGTTAGGGGGTGTTAAGCTTTAAACATTATTAGGCCAAAATTAACTCTAATGAAGGATTTCTACATAATAATATTTCAATTTTAATGCCTGGATTGAAGAAATATTGTATTTTGGTATTTTTAGTACATATTTTATATATAGTATTTCTAATGATTTATAAATATTAGTTAAATCTCTTTGTAAACAAAACTTCCAATACTTTGAGTTTACCACCACTGTACGTGTTTTGGTTTTGAAAGGGTCATCACTATCGTACGTGTTTATTTGGACAGGAGGTTCTTCAGCCCTCTACGTTTATGGGTGGGTGGAGATGGCCAACATCACTGTACGTGTTTATATGGGCCGAGGGCTCCTCACAACTGTATGTTAATGGAAAAGTAGGATGGCCAGCACCACTGCACGTTTACGAGTGGTTGGGATATCCATCACCACCGTACGCGTTTGTCTAGTTTGGAGGCTCTTTACCACTGTACGTTTATGGGTGGGTGGGATGGCCAACATCACTGTGTGTTTATGGGTGGGTGGGATATCCATCACCACCGTACGCGTTTGTCTAGGCCGGTGGCTCTTTACCGCTGTACGTTTATGGGTGGGTGGGATGGCCAACATCACTGTGTGTTTATGGGTGGGTGGTATAGCCATCACTACTTAACGTTTTTGTATAGGCTCCTCACCACTGTACGTTTATGGGCGGGTGGGATGGCTAACACCACTGTGTGTTTATGGGTGGGTGGGACAGCCATATACTAAACGTATTTGTATGGACCAGAGGTTTACTAACCCATTAAATTTACGGCTGGGTGAGATGGCCAAAGTTCTAGTCGTTTATGGGTTCTTATTTTGAGGTTCTTTCCAAATAAAAGGTATTCTGTGGATCTCATGGAAATGACTGTAGACGGATTAAAAAATCACATTACCAAAATTCCTTTGTCCTAACCACGATATTCGAGACAAATTATGTGAACTTTACTTGTTGTACTCTCTTGAAAACTGTATATCATCCCTTTCTGACATTTTCAATTTTTTATTAAATTCACTAACCTCTCCCTACTTCCAATTTTTTATTATTTATCGGGAAAAAACTTTATGTCAAACATAGCTGTTAATACGATTTCTAACTGCCTTGGTAAAAGTATTTTTCTTGCAAATATCATGTTCTTGCTTATAATAACAAATGTATTGACTAAATTGCATTTCAAATACTTACAATTGTAGTGATATTTTTTAGAAAAAGGTAGATGGCATATTCGATTTGGTTCCAAAGGAGGTGAAGGGTAACAACGCTCATCAATATCAAAAGTACCCGCTGAAAATTAAACACGTAATTTATCAAATATATTCTATCATACAAAAGTAAGGTATATTTGTGACAGTCACTTATTTTTACCTAAGTAGCATGTTTATAGTGTGGTAATTCACTTAAATATTATATCATCGTGAACGAAAACATTTTGTATATATATTGAACCAATTAGTATAAAGAATGTTTTAGATTTGTCTTTAATAGAAATAGTAATAATGTACAAAATGAACTAAACACAATTTATAATTCCTAATAAATTTAAATAAAGACTTTAAAACACATACTTGAAAAAGAATGTTGCGTAGGATATCATTTTACCCTTACGATAATCTTACAATGGAAACATAATCACCTTTTATTAGTAGTATAATAATAGTCGTTGAAACAATATTTATCATAGTTTATTCTTAGTATTTATAATTCCTTTGTGAATCCCTCTGGTCTGAGATAGGTAAACGGGTTTACCGAGTCAATTACCATAATATTTGTACATTTTATACTTATACTGATACAAATTTGTGTTTTTTACGTTCACTTGTATTGGATTTGGTTTAGTAATGCAAAATAAGGAAACAATTTCTTTTTAAGGGAAAAAAGGAGTTTTGTTTTAACGAATGAACTAAAATTAATGAATGTACTAAAATTAAGGAAAGTACTTTTAAAAAAATAACTGCACTTGTAGTATTTTAAGTAGTGGAAATACCTGACATAAATCTCTAAGGTTTCCTCTTGTAGTGAAGGGATGTTCTCCACTTTTTAATGTTACCAGGGCCACAGCCACCATGAATATGACTCTTGGTAGGATGGAGGCAAGTGAAGCCTCATCGTCCTTCGTCACAAATACTAAGCTTGCCAAAAACACACATAGCGCAGTGGACCACAACAAGTATACTAGCCAATCCATACAATTAGGAGCCCAATTAATGTGAAATATAAACTAAAGATTTCCACATCATGTTGCTTAGTAACAAAAGTACTGACCATCTTTAAAAGATTTACAGTAGAGAGAGAGAGAGAGAGAGAGAGAGAAAGGTCAAGCTAAATATAATATCTAATTAGCTAAAAGAAATACAGGAAGGCACAACATAACTTAGTTTAACTAATGAGGACCTTATCACAAAATAATTAAGGCAACAAAAGAAAACCAAGTACGATTTACACCCAAGATAAAACGATATAATTAAGGGTATTTTCAAAAACAGAGATGTTTTAGCTACAACGGAGATTTAATAGAATCAAGGAATACTGGAAGGGGTAGGGTGATTGGTAAACAAATAAAGGTCTGTACATGTCTCATTGATGCATTTATATGTTTTATAATGGTGGCTCAAGTGACTAAGGCTTCGGACTGTGCAGTACATTTTCCAAGGGTCGAATCCCCAATTGAGCTAACTCATTAATGCATTTCAAGCAAATACCTGTGAACTGGCAAGTGAAGTTAAAGAAAAAGATAAAATGTTTCATGAGAAAAACTTATTTTGCCAATGTGATACCACTTTCTAATAGATAAGACCATTCGCAGTTATCATATGGTAGAAGTACTGTCTATGGAGTGTTGTAGTCTTACAAGTCAAATGTTGTCAAATTTGATTTACCATGTTTTTATAATATGAACGGCTATTTACATTTTTTAATACTCCTTTGTTATTTCCATAGAAACAATAAATTACTGAAGTATTAAATTTCAGTGTGTCGTTTGTAATAGGTTCTTTTTGTGATAGCCTACAAAATAGTTTACAACTCCAACCCCTTAAAAAATCCCTATATGTGTATAAAAATTAAAAATAAATATTTATACAAATTAGAAAGATTAGAATGTATTAAAAACAATAACAGTCTAATAGTATTAGATATAACAAAACGTATAACAGAATCATAATCTGTCTCCTTCCACATAACACGGATTAAAAATGTTTTTAAATATGAGAATGTCTGATGAAACTTACCTTTCATGTAATCAACCATCTTTATATTCTGTAATTATCGTTAACTATTTTAATTCATAATCTGTTCTTTATTTTAGGTGCAGTGGCACATTCTTTTAGTGTGGCATACATTATTCTTTATGATTAATGTTGTTCGATCGAAAATTATTTTTCGAAATTTTTTATTCAAATTGTTAGTATCCATGTAGGTAGTAAATTTGCTATGGGAAACAATTGTAAAAAAAAACTTCTTTATAGAAATATGGCTGCCTAAAGTGACTAACATGGCACTTTTCGGGCATAACTCATGAACAAACCACATAATATATTTTATTAACCATTTGATAATATAGTGGACAAAAGGTACTAACCAACCTTTTTTAAAGAAGGTGCTTCCAAATATTTTTTTAAAAAGACATTTTGTTGAACTTTTGAGTTGAAATTTGTACTATTATATTTGGCTAAAAAACTAGGTTAACAACATATATATATATATATATATATATATATATATATATATATATATATATATATACATACTGTATGTATATATATCATTATTTTCCAGATTTATTATAAATGAGGGAGTTATGTAATTCTGTCGAATTTGTGGGACGGGGTTGGTGGGGGCTATGGGGGGGGAGAGAGGGTAGGAAAATACATTGCTTGTTCATTAGTGAGTCAGGATATTTATTTGTCTTAGTGGCAGTTGCGGTAAAATCTAGAAATAAATTCCTTAGAGCACTAAACTGGGCACCCTTAAGTGTTTATGTGCTTGTTTAGTAAAACGGATAGTATTATAAATATCTTCAGATATAAATTTAACTTAAGTTTTCTAACTACAAATGATGCGAAGAATCATAAAATATAAATTTCCCTCATAAAACTTGTAACATTTTTTTATGTATTCGGGTTATTTTTCCAAACGATACTCTTTTGGATGATGTTCAAAATATTCAATATTTATTTTACTTATTGTAAATTTATGTCTAACTATTTAATTCCTAAAAATATTACGTTGATTTTACTTACTACAGGCATTTGTTATTTTAATAAACAAATATTACATATACATTTTTATTTCGTATTTACTTTGGTAGTCTGTCGCATGAAAGTTTACGATTTATGTTACCCCCCACACAGTTTATGATTATAAGGTTAAAATCAATGTTTATAATTGTACTGTAGGTTACGACGTGCCATATTTGTATCTCTGTCATATTATACCGGTCAGTCAGCCATGATTGGTTTGTTATCTATGACAGCTTCAGCTCACATGAGACAACAATCTAGAATCTTTACTGGGAGAGACAGACTGCGTTTAAATAGAAGCAAAATATTTTCTTTAACCCATTACACTAGTTTTAGTCAGTTTTTGAAGTAGTTGTTTATAACAAAGTTTAAACATTACGCCATATCACTAACAAATATATTAATTACTTTTTTCTATATGTTTGTTGAGTAGAAGTCTAGTTAAGAATACGTTATGGTGTCGACTAGAGGGAGTTATAGGGCATCTTTTTCGTAAAATGCTCTTTTTTCTAAAAATAGGAAATACGGCACTAGGTTGTCTGCATTTGAACTAAAATAATAATTACAATAACCTTTATTGTGTTCACTTAAAGTAAATATAACTATATAAAAAAATGCATGGATAAATAAATATTATAAAAAAGTAGGTAAAACAGGTATTTTTTGTAAGAAATATAAACGCATTTCCCTACAAAATATATGATGTTTTAAAACAATGGAGCTAACATATTTTTCCGTTTGCTGATGTATGCAGTAAGCCTAAAAAAGAAACATACTATAAACATACTATAGAGGACCTCTACAATGAGGACCTCCCTTTGCTTGTAGAGGTCCTCACGACTTCCTCCATCCGTCTAAGTCCAAGGATGTCAGACAGGGGATTTGTCTTACAGAGGAAATGTGTCCGGTGCAAATCGGAGAGGACTTTTATCATTTTCACGGATTAAACCCTACACAAAAATCAACTTTTCATCTTCTTAGCTGTCTTATTACACCTCTAAGAAACCATATTTAGAAAAGTACATACGTCTTGGAGAACGACATACGTAACTTAGTATATAAATAGTCTTATGCACTTAAAATAATTTAAAATTAGATATTTTTAATTTATATAAATCTTACAATCTTGAAAAAAATCTGGAAATTTTAAAGTTATCATCGTAAATATAACTTTATGAAAAGTAGCGGTGAAGGAATAACAAAGCTACTTGGGCGACAAAGTGCTATGGAGATTTTAGGCGATAAGTTCTGTACTCGGTCCGCTTGATACCAACACATTGTCTACTCAGTGGTTGTCATCGACATGGACTCTACAAGAGAGGTCTGTGGAAGTCCTCGCTCGAATGCTGTTAAGGAAAGAGAACTGAGTATCTGGCTAGTCAATAAGTTAAAAATCGGACCAATATTACGTGATTCAGATTCCACGTAAAGCTGAATGTCCCTTAATTGTTTTGTCTTTTGGGCTTTTTCTAAATGGCTCTTTCTAAGGAACAGTTGACCTTACCTAGTGAAAATGACTACTTTCGTTCATTTACACTCACACACTCATTCGCCCTTCATATCTCTACAATTGTAGTCTTAATAAAGAAAAATGAACTAAAGCTTTACTTGTATTCATTTTTGTTATAAAATAAACTAATTGATTTACTTCACGTAATTTCGTCACGTAGAATAAAATAATTCTTTACAAAAAGTCTTAATTTATTAATGTATAAGTACATACACACAGACTGCCCATACATGTTTAGACAAAATTACACATTATAACTTAAAATTGCTTACATCGCGTTCAATTTGATTCCCTCTAGAGGACTGGAATAAATTAACTACGTGGTATTTTTACTCCAATATGATCCATTAAAATATAGATATCGATTTAATACCTAAGTTATGGTTTAAAGATTACAAATACACGACCTACAGTTCCATATACACTGAAAAATACGAAAAATATAAATACAAACTCAACTTAATAATTAGCATCTTAGCTGGAACCAATTATCTGGAAAATGTGGTTTTTATACTCATTCAATTTGTGCAAAAAAAAAAAAAAAAACGCTTTTAACTAAAAAGCTAAGGCTTCACTAATTAAATATCCGAAATTAATAATACATATTAAACATATTAAACCGGAAATATAAAATTTAAAATAATGTTTTTAGCTTTTAATTCAGGACAGCTGGCCAAGTTATGTGAAAGAGTTTCATTTGCACCAGTTTAATTAACTAGAAACCAAATCTACCAAGTGGGAGGACCAGCTTCAGTATGTATATCTTAGCATCTCTACTTGTGTAACAATATTTCATCACATTCCCACATCTATGGAATGTATTATGTACCTATAAACCAGTTACATCATTCGAAGAAGGATAAAACGGAGTTAGTTAGTACTTCATTGTTTCTCCAACATGTAACAAACTTTGTTTCTATGTAAAGTATCACTACATTAGTTAATGTATAACTACTATTTGGCACTATTGGCACAGTGCTGTAATCCAGCTACTTAAAGACAAAGTTTGTGGAAATTGTAGGCGGTAGGTTTTATGCTCAGTCCTCTTAATACTAACATGGAGTTCATCCGACTAGGGGGATCTGTGGTGTCCATGTTGGGTGGTAGTCAGTGCCTGGATATTGTGTAGAGAAGAAAACAGCATCAGGCTTGTCATTAACTTAGAAATAGATCAATATTAGGTGGTTTAGATTCTAGGTAATGATTTAGGTCCATAAATTGCCCTGGATATTGGAATATTAATAAATGGATCATTCAAAGGACCTTAGTTACAAGATGACACAGGTCATCCAGTCTCATACTACACTCATGTAATGTTTCATATTTGCCTTAAAATACGTACAAGGCTGTGTCGGCGTCTCATATGTGATAATGCTGAGTACTACAAGGCTGTGTCGGCGTCTCATATGTGATAATGTTGAGTACTACAAGGCTGTGTCGGCGTCTCATATGTGATAATGTTGAGTACTACAAGGCTGCGTCGGCGTCTCATATGTGATAATGTTGAGTACTACAAGGCTGTGTCGGCGTCTCATATGTGATAATGTTGAGTACTACAAGGCTGTGTCGGCGTCTCATATGTGATAATGTTGAGTACTACAAGGCTGTGTCGGCGTCTCATATGTGATAATGTTGAGTACTACAAGGCTGTGTCGGTGTCTCATATGTGATAATGTTGAGTACTACAAGGCTGTGTCAGCGTCTCATATGTGATAATGTTGAGTACTACAAGGCTGTGTCGGCGTCTCATATGTGATAATGTTGAGTACTACAAGGCTGTGTCGGCGTCTCATATGTGATAATGTTGAGTACTACAAGGCTGTGTCGGCGTCTCATATGTGATAATGTTGAGTACTACAAGGCTTTGTCGGCGTCTCATATGTGATAATGTTGAGTACTACAAGGCTGTGTCGGCGTCTCATATGTGATAATGTTGAGTACTACAAGGCTGTGTCGGCGTCTCATATGTGATAATGTTGAGTACTACAAGGCTGTGTCGGCGTCTCATATGTGATAATAATGTGAATTATATATACTCTTAAGAGTGACTTAACTTTTTTAATTGTTTTTATTGATAGAATGTGCCTTTGTTTTAAGGGAAAGCATACTTTGTTTATTTTATACCTCCCAACTTTAGTTAAATTTACCATCTCAATTCTAAAGATTGTTAATCATCTTCAGAGAAGTCATTAACATTATTTTTTAACAAGCCGATCGTAGCTGTAAGGGTGAATATGAGATGTGAGTGCGATGAGGTAGTAATTGTTATTAGCTAAAAAGGAATTTAATAAGATCGATTTATTAATAGCACAATGGCCAGCGAAATTTAGTGACAGATTTACCTGGGACGTAATATTGATCTGATTACCAACAAACGGACCGTCCTGAAACTTAGTCCTATCCCCTACTTAGCATTCGGGCACTGACTATCACCAAACATGGACACTAAACTTCTCTAGGAGTATCTATGTTGACTTTAACCATGGAGCGGACGCAGTGTGTAAGACGACTGTGCACAGAACTTATAGCTTGAAATCTCCACAATAATTATTTCCCAAGTAGGTGGATTACAGCACTGCTCCACTAGTGTCCATGACATCGAAACAGAACACAGGTCGTTGGGTTAAACAAATGGATGAACGTTGTGTACAGTAAACCTATTTATACATATCGTTACTATGCATGCTTAAGAAAAGAGAATTTCAGAGCACAACTGAAGAATGTTGTGTAGATATATATATATTAAAAAAAATTAAATAAATAAATTAAAAAATCCTTGATATAATCCGGTTCTTGTGAGACGGACAAAATAAATATGTACATTTATATAATATTTATGTAATATATAGTGGAATTCTTGCATTAAAAATAAATTATAATATGAGACAATCTACTTATTAAAATAATGTTGCTATATACAAATATCTTCCCATGAGATAAAGTAGTCATCCTATAAAGGCTGAGGAGTAAATATGATTTAGTGTATTTTGGGGTAGACTGCAGACACAATTAGTCGTAAAGGGATTATCTAGGGGTTGATTTGTGGCAGAAGGGTTGTGGTGTGTTTAAAGGGCAGCCAAGGGTGGAGGGTCAAATTTAACATCAACGTTTGGCCATGGTCTGCAGCCTCTCTTGGTTTGGACCCAAATAAATTGTGGTAATTATTCATATAAAATAAATATATTTTATTTAGTAGTGCCAGATACAAATTAATAAACCAATATTTTTCAATTGTGCATACTTCTGTAAATCCTCTTTGAAGTATTTAACTTTATTTTACAAAATTAAAGATGCTAACATGTTAATATATTAAAATATATATGTATATATATATTTTAAAAACTAAAGTTTTTCACGTATACTCTCTAGTACAGTAATAAGAAAGGAATTCCTGTGTTGGTTGCTCGTTCGTGTTTAAATGAGACCAAAAATAAATAGATAAATTAGGTATAGTAAGTATTAAAAATATATATACCATTGACGTTGTTCACTCCTAGATAAGTCTAGTGTGAGTCTCTTATTAGTTAGCTGAAAATCAGACTAATATTAGGTGGTTAAGATTCCACGTAAATTTTCATCTTAGTTGGCCTGGCTGTTTGAATTTTAATTAATGGCTCTTTAAATGGATCATTTCTTGTTTCTACAATAGTCTTGTCTGTTTAAACCAATTCACCCCTTAAATTTCCCATGTATAAGAATAATGATATTCATTGCTCTTTTATTTAATATGCATAGAAATACTCGTACTTATTGGCCACGTTACAAAGTTGAGAGGCAAAAGTTCTTACTTTGCCTCGTCTCTTGCATTTAAACAACTACTTGAAGGGCCGAAGTACGCTCTCTTTGGAAATACTAAAGAACATTTCTATAACATTCCAAAACCACGGAATGTTAACAAGGTTTGGCTTCCTTAGTTAACTGAACTACCCATGTTGCGCCAGCATAAAATGTGGGAAGTGGTATGTAATACCTACTTAGGTATTCCTGACAACTTTACAAGTTTACTTATATTTTTTTATTTATTTTATTAATAATAATGCAACATAACAGGTTAACATACCTAATTATAATGTGCATTAATAAATTAAACTACAAAATTAAATGCAGCACTAATAACCATGGAGAGAACCCGAAACTTAAATGCATTAAGAGTCCATAATTCAACAGCAAACGTACAAAAATCATATATTAAAAATTTAACAATAGTCCAAAACAATACAAAATACAACTTATAATAAATTTAAAACAGTAATAACAGTAACTGAAACAACTAAGAACAATAATAACTAAACAGTAAATAACAATCATATAACAAAGTACAACAACAACAATAATATAACAAAGTGAATTAAATATAAGGCGTAAGGCAACAATAAATAATAACAAGGGATAAACTATGCAAAATTAACTTAATCTGGTTCAATTAATATCTGCATCACTATACAAACACAACAAAGTAACAAATAGAATAAAATATTAAAAATTATTATTAAAGACAATAACTATTCTATTTTGAGATAATATTAAGAAATTCAGTTTGTGAATTGAAAAATATATCTCGCACACAAACCTGGTCTGTTTTATTGTTTATATTAACTTATCTCCTTATCAGTCTGTAACCTACCTGTAGCCGTATAACTTCTGGTCTGAGGAAGGTGAGCGTGGTTCACCGAAATCGATCACCATAATATTCGTGCATTTTGTACTTGAATTGTGTAATATATTTGTGCATTTTGTGCTTATATTGTAATAAATTTGTTTTTGTGACGTTTACTTGTACTGAATAAGTTGTAGTTTCTTCTATGTTTTTATTTTTTTTCTACTGAAATATTAATCTTTTCTCAAAAACAGTTTAGAACTCCGTCTTTTAATAGAGATATTCGTGACAATGTGGCACTAAGTACAATCTAATATATCACTATATAATATAATTACTTAACTATATTAATTGTTGTTTATGGGTGCCAGTCATGTGCACATGGAAGAAATAAATGACATAATTACACATATTTGAGGGAGTTCTTAAGACATTTTTTTGTCTATACTGTACCAGATCACTAAAGAATGGAGAAAACGAGATGTGTTGTGATCGGAGGAGATTTATAAAGAACCGAATATTGAAGGTGCACTAACAACTAGTAAAGTGGAATGGTCAGGACATGTAGCTAGGATGTAGGAAGGAAGATGGTCGAGGAAGGCTTTAGACATGAAGCCTAAAGGAGAAAGACACTGGGAAGACTCAGAAAGTGATGGATGAAGGACTGTAAACAGATTTACTTGTGATGCTGGCTTGGCATGAGTGGTGTCAACTAGAACAAATGCAGAGAGGTCTGGAGAGTCTCGGTGGTGTCATCGTACGGTCCTCTGGTCCTAAATCACATAAAATAAGTCTATTATCTTATTGTTTGAACAGCTTAAAAAACTAGTTATAAATAAGAAGATTAATATATGTCCTAAGTAAGTAATTTTAACAAATAAAACTATTTAAAGAGTGGATTAATATTGGTTATTTAAAAACTTTACATTTCGTTCCAAATATAAAGCAACAAGAAGTTAAGGTATGACGGTTATAAAATACACGATTGGAGGTTATGAAATATTCACACAACACTCACTCTCTTGGTAGTTAGTTTCTCATTATACAGTAAAGCCTTTTACAGTTAAAATAAATGCATGAAAACGACTGTCAGTCAAATTAGGTTCAACTTCTTCCCACTGAATTTTTGAAAATACAACAGTAATACAATTATGTTATACAAGTGTGGGTGTTTCTATATATATATATATATATATATAAAATCACCTTGAACACGTATCTATTGAAAAGGCAACGAATTTGATTAAATTGGATATTTTTAAATTTTAAATTATTAAAATCATCACATACTAAAAATACACATAGTATGAAATTTTTTAGTATTTTCTCATTTTATATTTAAAATTGTTACTAAAAGTTCTCTTTGAATGAACTACGTTAAATGTTCATTAATTCACACATGTAATTCATAAGTTTGTAATATCTTATGTCATCATAATTTAGAATTCTTAGATATTAGTTATATAATCATTAATACCAATGTGTCTAAGTTTGAAAACTTTAAAAATAATCTTATACGATGGAAATTTACCATGCAGGTTCTACATAATAGTTAGGCACTTTTCAACTCAGAATAAAAAAGTTATTGTGTCATTGTTAGTATTAAAAGAGGAATAATGATTGAATTACAAGTGAGGATCTGGCGTAGTCCCTAATGTTCAATATAGTGTTTGTGGAGGATTAACACTCAATATAGGGGTTGAGCATGATTTAAAACAGTGTTCAATTGTAACCTCTTTAAATATAAGTAAGAGTATATATTACCACTATAGATAAGCAAATAATTTATATCTTCATATTTGGATAATTTTGCATGTACTTTTTTATTTTTTCTCGCTGTAGTTTTCATGATCATCGTTGTGAATGCTGATAGAACGAAAATACATATATATATTTGTATGATTTGTTTTTGAACGATTAAAATAGAAGAATTTAAAAAAATGAAATTATTATGAATGTTAATTTTTGTTACTCTTTAGGTAGGAATTTATTATTTAAAGGTTTATAATGCCGTTGAATGGTGGTGAAAGAACTAGATCAATGATGATGAAGAACATGAAGGGAAGGAAATGTTTTACAGACTGTTTCACGGCCACGATGGTTCAGTTGAGACTATTGGTCTCTAAGTTCCAGCAAATACCTTTCGATTAAGATATCCATTTGTTTGCTCAGACTTTGAAGTGTGGGTTTCAGCGGTCAGTGTTGAAGTGAGTATTGGAAACAGGCTTCACCACCTAAATTCTTTTAACATCAATAATGGCCGGTCCCTAAAGATTCTGAAATCACCATTAGCCATTAATAGACTAAACTCATACTCAGCCAGTACACCCCATTTCTCAAGTTTTGAATGTTTTGGCCTTATATATGTTTTGGACATTTGAGAGTTCAACTTTTCGGTAACATGACCATTGGCTTATTAATGAAAAATAAGTAAATAGATAATCTCGTTGAGTGAAGAGGGGACCGAACTAAGTTGTCTATAAATAATGATCCCAACAATTAAATTATGAAAATTTATGTTTCCTCAAATTTTGCACTGTAAACACTCTCATAAATAAGAAAACTATTATTTATAACTGTATTAACAAGTTGAGGCGCGGCGAAGAAATAATCCAAAAACGCCATCACCGCCTGAGAGACGATCCCGCATCACAGACCGGTAGCAACATCACATTCAGGTATTGTCTGCAATTTCAAACGTGAATTGCACATTACAAGTAAGAACAGTGCACAGTGTTGTACTGTGTATGTATTATTTAATGTATTTAATAATAATGTATTTAATTTATTATTTAAATTTGTCATTTAAGGATAATTTCCTTGAAATTGCTCTGTAAGGAATCACAGTATATTAACGTTATTTTACCAATTTTATTTTACTTTAATTTTGCAAATACTGGAATGAATCTATCAGATAATGAAACCATTCAAAAACATTCTTGTTTAGTGAACTTAACAATACAGAATATTTTTATAAACTTGTTATGTTTACTTCTCACACACCACATTATGTTAACATATGTGTCCAGCAAAGGGCAAGGAACAAGTAAATTAATAATGCAAATCATGTTGGTACAACTGAGTAATTAACATGTCTAAGCAGAATAGGGACAGTATAAACAGCCTTTGTCCAACTGACTTTATATACTCTTTATATATCACTGTAATAAATATACAAAATATTCATTTACGATAAAATAATTACGAAATACTTAAACCTAAATAAAACCTATCTTTCGTAAAAAACATATAACATTAATTAAAGTGAGGATTAAATTTTTTAATTGCCAATATCTGGGAAACTATATGGAAAATATCTAATAAAAAAAGATAATTATTATGAATTCCATTGTCTCTGCAAATTAACAACGTATTTTTTTATATTTTTAAACATAACGGTGGAATATATTATAGTTTATTTTCCTATAAGAGTTTTACTCTTTTCTTAAACAATACTAAAATGACTAGCAAGAAAATGTGTAAGTTTAGAATTTTGAAGGTTAAAAAAAGTTTGAAAGTTTTGCAGTGTTGTCAATAAATCGGATGGTACAAAGTAACTTCACTTTTGCACTAAATATATAATGAGGGATTTACATTTCATTTACATAAAAAAGTTGAACGTTTAAAATGGAAAAATATGACTAGATTTAAATAGCGTACTTTTAGATTACTTTAGTCGAATGACAAAGAACTTAATAGTTAATAACCTTTTTTAAGAACAGTTATGTTTAGAAACTTTAAATACGTTTTTAACTACATATTTAGTCTTTGGAAATTGAGTGCAAACATCCCTACTAAATAAGTAGCTAATTTAACCAGGCGGACAGATAGCAAAATTAAGTTCCCTACTTATAATTCAGGTCAGATAGCAAAGTAATTTGCAAGAGTTATGCAATTGCAGTTATGTAGTAGTTTGTCTCAAACTATTAACTTGTGATATAATCTAGTACGTGGAGTGGCCTTAAGTGGTTTGATGAGTCCATCCTTATTAATACATTTTGATATTGAAAGCAATATATACTCTCAGATTATTATTGTTCACAGGTATGAAACGCCAACGTGGGGGGGGGGGAGTATCAATGATTACAAGAGTGCATGCTTTATGTAGTCTGGTTACTAACTGAGTTTGAGTTATACTAAAAAAGTCCATTTATTAATAGCCCAGTAGCCAGGGCAACTAAGGGAACTACATGTTTAAATGAAATCCGAACCACGTAGTATTGGTCAGATTTTGAGCTAATTGACAAGTTTGGTACTCAGTTCTCTTCCTACACAGGATCCAGACTCTGACTACCACCCAACATGGACACCCCAGACTATTAGCAAACGGTGGGTGGAAGCCATGTTTGAAGCGAATCTAGAACTTATCGCTTACAATCTCCACAACACTTTTCCCCCAAGTAGCTGGATTACAACACTGCGCTACAATTATTGACTAGTGGATGAGTTATTGTTGATTTTGATCTTAATTTTCATAAATCAGCAATAAGAAGATACAGTATTTTAAGTGTGGAATTTTGATATTGTTTGCATTTTTTCACATCAGTAAATTAAATCCCCACGTGCTATACTCGTTAGTTTTATATAAAGCAAAAGTCCATGATTTAAACATTTTCGATTTAGTGATCTATAATAATATAATCCAAACTAACTATTGACTAACAAAGAACAGACTGTCTACTTACATGGTTCCATTAAACTGGATTCTGGTTCTATAGTTCTTGTTCGGATTTCAAAGGAGCGTCAGCGGTCTCCCTCTCTCTGTATCTCTCCAGCACATGGTCCAGTTAATAACAGCTGAGATATTAGTACGCCAAACAGTCGGTCGAGCACTTATTTGAGACCATTCACTGTTAGATAGCAGCACAGGATTGTGTTTACAGCAAATGCATTGCTTTTATCTTTTCGTTAGTTTCTACGGTCAATAAAAACATAGCTGAGGAAAATACCTCAAGATCACTGCTAGTTACGTTTTTCTTATTTAAGTGGTGTTAGGTGTTGTAAAATGTTTACTTTCAAAATATTATTCCAATTGGAATTTTGTGTTTCATGTTTTTAAACTACCTACTTAGTTAGGTTATAAATTGCTGCAGTAGTTACAAACAAAGAGTACTAGTGTAAAGCATGTACTAGTGAAACGTAGACTGATGATGTGAGAGCTAATCCAGCACACAGAAGCAGTTGAAACACCAGCGAACAAAACTATTGCAGTGATTAGTTTTTTAAACTATGAATATGAAATGACTATGAAGCTGCTTCTAAGTTTGAACGTTTGATCATAACTCATTTCTTTACATTATCAGAAATCAAGGAATTGTAATGTTTCCACATTACTCATTAGTTCACATGAGGCTGCAGACCTGTGCATGATCTTCATTCATCCACAAACTTCTTACTGTTAACTCAGTTGTGGATTCCAACCTTCAACTCATCAGCCCGAAGCCTTAGCCACTGTGCCACCATTCCAGCATCCTGCTGGTGGCGCAGTGCTGTAACCCACCTACTAGGGGACAGTCTTTTAAAGAGATTGTAGACGACACTTCTCGGCCCTATTAATACAGACTTAGCGTCCGCTCAATGATAGCTGTCGTCATGGACACAACTAGAGAATTTTAGGGTGTCAATGTTGGGTGGTAGTCAGGTTAAAGATGTTATGTAGGAAAGAGAACTGTGTATCAGTTAGCTGACAATCAGACCAATAGTACGAGGTTCAGATTCTAGGTTATTTTGTAGGTCTCTTAGTTCACCTACGTATTGGGGTATTAAAAAGTGGTTCGTTATATGCTACAGTTAACCTTAGTTGGTAACAATGACAAAACTCATTCATATAAAGTTACCAGATTCGTTCGCCTCTCATAGGCACTCATATATCTACGATCAATGTTACAGCAATGAATGATCCTGAAATGGGGCTGGATTGATTTGTGACACTTAATGACACTTTCTAATAAAGTTCTGTTTAGTTTTTACCATGACTGCTTGAAAACGTACACTTACATGTTAATCATTTTCTAGACGGTACATAATAAAGACATTATTACAGTTAACAAAAAATAATAGTTCAATGGAAATTGTGTGTGGTTTGGGGAAGAGCAATGAATAAGTTGAATGTAAGGCTTGGGTATTGTCCCTAAGGATCAGTCAGCAATGCCGGGATTAAAGGGGATAACACACCCAATATGGAGGTTACCGCATGTTTAGTGTGGCGACTAAACGGAGGTTTCAAAAAGGCTAATATGAATAGATAGTTCTTATTCGGTACCTCCTTTGTATGCTACTGCATCCAAGCACTCTTCCATTGAAGTGCCTACCTGTAGATTATATAATATTAATTAAAAAATATATTTTAATAAAACCATTACATTGTTCAAGATAAACTCTTATATAACTGTTGAAATATTGTTTGAAGAATATGGAATTTTTTTCCCATTTGGTTGTACTATCAACTATTGATGTCTTATATAGTATATTAATGAATGAATGTCTTTATTGAAAGGCGGAGTTAGGACTATGAAGTCCTCTCTTCCACTCAACCTTGTGTAAAACTATACAAACAACATAAAATATAATTTCAAACTAAAACTAAAATCAACAAAACTTAATTTACAAAGCGTAAACTACTAAGCAAAGACATTAAAAAACTGAAAAATTATAAACTTGGAACTAATACAATTTAATAGTTACAATAATCTAACATACTTACAAATTAAAATAATAAATTTCACTCTCACAGACTCATTCGCTCAGGTAATCCGCCATGAAAACAGTGCCCCCACACCCCCATCACCCCCGCGAGGTTCGCAAAAACAGGTCCTTCAAGTCAGCCCTAAAACCAACGCTATCATCCATACTTCTCAAGCTGCCAGGAAGGGAATTCCATGAACGACAGACTGAAACCGTAAATGATTTATTGAGAAACATTGAGTTATGATGGGGAATAGACAGCTTAGAAGATCCATATCGAGTGGAATGAGAATTGATCTGGGAAAGAAACTTAAAACGATCAAATATGTACCTAGGTGAACCAGTTTTTAATACAGTGTGCAGGAAAGTAAGAGCGTGATACTGTCGGAGCTCCTTAAGTTTAAGGAGAGATAAATGATTGAAGAAGGGTGAGACATGAGCATCACGCCTTAAATTGAAGATGAAACGAATACAATAATTCTGGGCACGCTGCAATTTATCAGAGAGTTCAACGGTCATGTAATCCATCACAATGTCACAGTAGTTAAAATATGGGAATATCAGAGTCGTAACTAAAATAACTTTCATGTCAAGAGGTAAATAAGGAGCAAATCGTTTAAGACTGTGAATTCCAGAAAACACTTTGTTACAAGTCTCAACGATCTGATCCTTCCAACCCAAATTCCTGTTTATCAACAGTCCTAAATTCTTCATTTTATCACTGTAATCAATTCTATTAATTACAAATTATTAAAAATAATAAGGATATCATCGGCCCCAAGTAGACAATTTATATGCTTATTAGCTGCATATAAATGAAATTATGAACATTGAAGATATAAGGATTTATCATCTTTAACAGGCTAAAAAACAATAGGTCCAAAACAGATTCCTGAGGAACACCTTTAGAGACAGGGAGAAAAATAAAAGTTTACTCATTGCTTCTGACAAATAACCTGGCTACACCAAATTAGGTAGTATGTTTAAACAGCAGGCCGATCCTTCCTTTCATTATGATACCCTCAATGATATTTTCACCAAAAACATAAAAGCTAAGGGTCATATTTTCTATAACCACATGTAAAGAATTGCAGATGGTACTTTTAGTAAGTTAATTAAATCACAGTTGTCCTGGTATAAAACAATTTCAGATACTAAGATTTTTATTGAACGTACGTTTTAAATTTGGAAGACCAATCGATTATTATCTTTAATAAACATGATTCATCTGAATCGTCTTTGCCATCAATAATTTTAAAACTGAACACTGCACTTCATTAATCTTGCTCAGTTGCAGCTGATAAATAAAACAGATTGCCATATGGTAAATTTGAATGTGCAGAAACAAGATTCCTCAAGGAGAGTCTGAGCTCCGGACAAATAAGGTCTCACGTTCATTAGCCAGCGTGTAGTCTCAGTGGATGAGGATTTAAAATGCGGATGGAAATTCCGAGATTCGGATTCCCTACGATTGATAAAGATCACTTACAAGCCTGAAGGCTGATGTGATCTTGTGATTGAAGTTAGCAAAAAATCAACATAAAAATAAATAAAGCCCTCATTGAGTAAATCATAAAGTTTTTGAACAAATGTACGATTATAATGACGCTATTATGTGGCTTGTTTGGCTGTTTCAATAAAGATTATTTTCTTTCTTTCTTCCTTTCTTCTTAATCGAGACTTAAGGAAGGAATCTAGATTAAAGATTGTCAGGTGTTGAATATATAATATTGCCAATAATCCTAATATTATTGCATCTCTGGTGACAATACAGGTAGAGGAAATACTGTGTAAGCCATAAGGCCAGTATGTGTAGGCACAGTTTAGTATTTCTAGAGACTACAATGGCCGTAACAATACAAAGATACCACTGCAACACTGTATGGCCCGACAAAGGCTGTTTCCATTAGCCCCCTCCTGCTTAGTTATGTAAATTACTCAGTCCTACCAACTTAACTTACACAGTAACCTTACTATTCTTGTTACGTTAATTAGTGCTAAGACAAGTGAGAACATTTATATCACAACTTATACAAAACAGTTGTAATGAAACAATTTCAAATTGAATTGATGAACACATTTTCGTACAGTAATAATACAGTTATGATCAAACCATTATATATATATATATGATGATATGATTTTATATATACATATATATATATATATATATATATATATATATATATATATATATATATATATGATCTAAAGTTATTTTATTTATTTCTTTTAATAGAGGAGCCAATCTTGTTTTCCACCTTACTCTGGCTATTTCCCATAGACTATTGATCTCTGTGCAGAGCCAAGGAGAGAACCACTACAGTACAAGGTGAATATTACTAATAAAAACTAACAATCTAGGCCAGGATTAGAACCAGCGCGATCTCTAACCCAGGTATACAGTCCTGACGACTTAGGATCGTTCTGCCACTGGCTCACCCCAAATATTCCCTTTATAAAAAAACCCTTCAATACTGATGAATAAGTAATAACATCAATTTCTTTGTGTAATACAAACTCATAAAATACATATATGTAGAAAAATAAATCACGTTTTATTAACTTTGTGCAGAAAAGTTTTATTCCTTGAATTGCGAGATATTTAGAATGGTTACGTAGTTTTTACTTGTAAACTAAGTTCTCCAGTGGCCTTGCCCTGAGGGGTTTGATGTTATTGCGAGATAGATGGACGGGTGACCAGTAAGGGATTCCGTACTTGCACTCAGCCACCTTCCCGGTCACAGGTAGTGGTTCGGAAGTCGCCTTCAATTCGGTGGTCCTAAGGTTAAATGTTAGAGAGGGCTTATTGGCCATAACTTTGCCAGAGAAAATAAGACGATCTTCAAATTGTTTAGCTAAAAAAAAAAAAAAAAAAAAAAACTATTGGTTTAGAGTGCTTTTTGTATCAAGTTTGTTTACTTGATTTTACTGTAGCTAAACAGGGTGTTACTAAAAAGGTGCCCTGACTATATTTTTTCGGACTCTACACCTAATTTTGAGCAGAAAAAGCAGTGTAAAGTTTTATCGAAATCTGTTAAATATTGATACAGATACTAGAAAATTAAGTGTCTATATGAATGTATGCGTTTTTTTACAAAGAATTTTAATAACTCAAAAAAGATTTTACCGACTTACTTGAAATATTGCTCATTACTTTAAATTAACACTAATAAACAGTATAAAAATAGTTAAAGATTTGTACAGCATTTAAAGTTATTTGGTCCAACTGTTTTAGAGTTATTATTTTTTGTTTTAAAAAACACATACAGACTACACTAAACGGAGACTACACTACACTAAAAGATACACTTAACAGAGTGGAATTCAATAAAACGTTAACCATAATTTTCTGCTCAAAATAAGCGATAAAGTCCGAAAATATATATAGCCAGGACACCTTAAGTTGGCCTGTATACTAATACTGTTTCTTTAAGTAGGCCTACGATATACGAAATACACTTAGTGATGTTCTAATTCAACTGGTTGATAGTTATATGTCAGCAAGAAATGCAACTAACCATAAATTACATATTAATACCTCTTGTAGATAACGTAAATTATGTGAAATAAACGTCAGGTACAGTTCAATTTACAAAATTCATCACAAAATGATTCAAAGTTGAAATAAGTTTGATATTTAATGGATAACGCTTACTAAAGTGTCCCTTATGAGCTAGCATACCTATACAAAGATGAATTCACTTGATTAGTAAAATATAATAGAGTAAATGTCATCAATAAAATATCAAATATATCCTAAATGAGAGAAGGTATATAATTATACTTGGGCATGAAAAATGCAGTGAATATATAATAGGGATGGGAAGTTTATACTTAGTGACTCCTGCAGCGAGTCTAAGTCACGCATGCTGGCAACGTTGACAAGGCGGAAAATTAAAATGTTTTCGGGACTTTATTCATTTTAAGGTGGTGCACAGAACATACAGTTATAAAACAAAAATCCATTTAGTGATTACTTAAAGTAGAAACAACATTATCTCTTAAAATATAACTAAGAAATCAAATATTTATTGATAATATTAACAGTAGAATATCTTTTTAAAGGCCAGTAAGTAATTTTATTCTATTTTTTTTTTTATTCTTTGAAAGATGTACTCAAATGAAACTGTAGTAATTTTGTATTGAACTGCTGTATAATTTCATTATATTTGTATATAACACAGTGAAATTAATTTATTTTACTTTAATCGCCAGTTTGGTGGCTCAGTGGCGAAGACTTCAGACTGATTAATCTAAGTTCCATGGTTCTAATCCACACCTCAGCTAATGGCCAATATACATGTGCATGAATAAAGTTCATAAAATAATAAAAATAAAATAACAGCCCTGCAGATGAGTAAAATTAAAATAAAACATTTCGTAAGAATAACGTATTAACAATGCCCTTATTTCATAAAGTGAATTATACTAATTTGTTACTGTGACATTAATCTTTTGTAATTAATGATCCTTAAAAATAAATTAATAAATAAAATAAAAAAATAAAAAACAACGAATGTTGGTGAAAATGTGATAATGTCATCCAAATGTACATACTGTTGACTTTATCGTACGCTTTTCAAGCGAAATATAGTTTTATTTGTCGCTGTCATTATACTTTGTATGTCTAATTAAATCAGAAAAAAGCATAATGAGGAAAAAGTAATGATTTAGTTAATTACGTTTCATGTGGCGTTGATTTGTACTGGAACAGCAATTTCAACTTTTTATGATATTTTATAACTGTACATTATTTTTCCGAACAATTTTAGAAAGGAATACATTAAAACACTTCATAAATAGAAGTTAAATAATCGTTTTACCTCACCTCTGTCTGTACTAGTGGGGTAGTGCTGTAATCCAGCTACTTGGAGATAAAGTGTTGTAGAGATGAAGGCTTTAGGTTCTATGGTAGGTCCTCCTTATACTTACACGGCGTACACTCAATGGTATCCATCGACGTGAAATACACTACTAGAGAAGACTGGGATGTTCAAGTTGGATGGCAGTCAAGGTTTAAATGTTGTGTAGGAAAGATGGTTTAGTGTCAAGCTTCTCAATTATCTGAAAGTACCACAGCTATACCAGTAGTCGTGGTTCAGATTCCACTTAAAACTATAGATCCCTTAGATGCCCTGGATATTAGGCTATTAATAAATAGTTCTTTTGGAGGAATAGTTAGTAACGATGACTACACTACACTCATGACTCACATTAGAACGATGACTACGCTCAAAACTCTTATTCGCACATATCTCTAGGATCGGTGTCTTACTAAATAATGAATATATAACTAGCTCATCTAACATTTTGCTATTTATTGTAATTAACTCTTTGTAGAAATACAGTAGTAAATAAAACTATTTAAACTAGTAGTTTGTATTAGAACTTACAAAACACTTTTCTTAATAAACTCATCCAAGTTTAAATTAGTAAACATTCAAACCAATCTAGTAATTATGAGGTATTGAATATGCCCTGTAATATTTATTATTTATTGCTACAGTTAAAATAATAGATTAATCTTATTTTCTATTTAGGTTTTTAAAGTTATTTAATAAAGTTTTTAAAATCTACTAATGACCGAAATTCCTTGACCTTATTCAACAATTTAAAATTAATAAAGACATCGTATAATCTTTTTACTCTAAGAGAAGAATATACTTATAATAATATATTATACTTAAATCTTACTATCAAATTAATTTTTTTCCGATTCTAGGTTTTATTACTTTCCAACAACTCTCTCTGATTTCGCTACTGGTTGGATCTCTTCACTTGTTTACCCCTCCCGCCATGTTTCTCTTTAAATAAACACATTCTTATAAAAGCTCATCCTACTGCCATTCTCCTAGAATACTTTTTGATAGCCTAGAAAACTCTATAAATGTACTGTAGTGAGATGTAAAGTAATGTTATCATGCCGGAGTTAGCAGAAATAATTTTAGTTATTTCACAACGAAAAACAAATTTAGTGAAGCTTTTTTGTCAAGTATATTTTTTTGTATCATCTGTTTGAGATAAATTAATAACTTATAGTAATGCCAATGATACTCTTACGGAAAAGAGGAAGATTTTGTACAAAGCTCTCTAAAATAAAAGAGCTAATTTCCATTGAAATTCCATCAAAATACATGCCGGAAATTTCGAGATGAGTGAGTACATTGTTTTTAGAAAATATATATTAAGATTTAATATTTACTTTTTTTAAACTTGACTCGCCTACAGGCCTGTGCGAGAACTTTACTCAACGAGTGAAGTACCGACTATTAGCTCAGTGGGGGTTCGAACCTTGAACAATATCCTCCACAGGCCGAAGCCTTAGCCACTGAATCACCAAGCCAGCAATATATCAGAATTACTGTAAAGACTGGGAAGTCATACCTATTACAATCATTGTCCTTAGAATTTTGCTTTCTTAGAAAATCCTCCTTCGTTTCAAAAAGCTCTGCCCACATAGAATCTTCTTCACCCTGAAACATTATTTAGGTCACTCAGTACTCGTTTTGGTTGTTTGAAAAGTGGAAAAACTGTCCCATTACACTTCATAAAGTTGTGGGTAGGTGTATGAGATTGGCGTACGTACTGTGTGCCCATGTTCGAATCCTCAACTGAACTAACGGTTGGTACATCACTAGTTGAATAAATTTTATACACAGGCCTGCAGGCTCACGAGTACTGGGAAGTGAATTTAAAACATATATATATATATATATATATATATATATATATATATATATATATATTTATATATATATATATTATGTGATAGAGAGGACACATGATCTTTGTTTGTAAAGCCCTCTGTATTTGGTTTAAGGCACGTTCATTATGTACCGGGTCTTGGACCGGTACAGTTTCTTTTTTTCGTTGTTGTCTGCCAGGCTGCCTGAGATTCGCTTTTGCCCTGCGTTTCGCGTAGTTCGTAGCCGTTGGCCCAGTTCCGTTTCGTTCCGTGTTCCAGCAGCTTCGGTCAGGTTGGCCTGTCTGTTCAGTCTAGATTGTTCTAGAAGAGTTCTACTCGGCCGAACCTCCTTACCATGTTTGGCTAGACAAACTAAAACGTAAGTGTTCATTTTGTAAGTTTTAATATCTAATCACCCTTTTGGTGAAAATACTTTGTTTAAATAATATTAATCGTTCTTACTTGTGTTTTCAGAGTTTTGTTAAATTTATATTCTTTGTCTAGATGTTTTAACCTAGGTTCGAGCCATGTGCTCATTGTTACCTTTTTGACTTTAATTGCTTTATTATCTCTGGTTTCATATTTAATAGTAGTTCTGTATAATGTTTTGTTGAGCTTTTTTAAGTTGCAGTTACCGATTTACCATCTTTTTGTTCATGGACAATAACCTAGCCTATCTTTAGTGATTTTCATGTTATGACAGATTGCTCTTGTTTCAATAGCCTAGTTCTCAGTTTGTCATTTGTAGTTCCATATACGTAATTAATTCTTTTATAATTTGTTAATTTGTAATTTGTCTTAAATCTGTTTTCCAACATAATTTTTCATAGCCTAAAGTTAATCTCTCCCTCCAATCCAGTATAAGTTTGTCTCTTCTTGTTAAGTTTTGTTAAATCAGGCACCCTTATATTTTTAGTTGTTATGTGTAATATTTTGTTGTGATGGCTGGACTGTATTTGATGTGCTGTGTGTTGTGCCTTACAGTCCAGGGTCCTCGAGTGGGACATTTTCCCTCAGCCGGTCGTCCGGGCAAAGTTCTACCATCCACACTGCCAGCCTGGCCTGAGGACCATGTATAGAGGCCATTGGTGACCCTGCTGCCCCACCTACATCTTTGGGTATGAGTCTTCTGTCCTCAGGTCAGTGCTTTCCATCTTATTTTCCCGGCGGCTGAGCTGGGGGGGTTTTGTTGGTGCATCGTTTAAAAAAAAAAAAAAAAAAGAAAAAAAAAACAAGTGCATAGAAAGAAGAAAAAAAATGTTTATGGATATATTTATGTGGCCTAGGCCTAAGACTGAACAGTGATTAATGCAACACAGCCATTGGGGACATGTTTATTTATTAAAGAAAGAAAAACTTTAAATTACACAAAGAACGTTCGCTGTTAATATTTATTGTTATTTATTTTTAATTAGTTTATTTCTTGTTACATTTGTTTAGATTTTTATATTTGTTAGGTCCCCATTGTTAAATCCTGTTATTATTGATTTATATGCTTAGGCCTAGTTATTGTTATTTATTTTTTTTGTTAAGTGTATTAGGGGGGGGTTTTGAAGTGAATTTTTACTCGAACGGTACCGTGTTATATTTTCTTTTAAATTATTTAATTTTTAAACTTTCACCAAAAGGGGATTATTGTTCTTTTGCTTAACTTTTAATTCGGAGCTGCCCAGGGATTCCGGCTTACTCCCTGGCCCGGTGGAATCAAGGGATTCGGGCTAAATTGCCGGTTTAAATGTTGTGCTCCAAAAGTTTTCTAAATTTTCACTTTTATTTGGGGCTTAATATTTTCTTACGTTTTGGGGTGTCTCAGGCTAAACTGCAGATAGGCCATACAGTTGATTAATTGTTAAATTTTGGGTATTTGTAGAGTTTGTGGTATTTATAGCGTTTGTTATTATTGTGTAGTATCTTGGTAATTTTAGTGTTTGTTATTATTTATTTAAGTGAAAATTTATATCGTGGCCTTCTGCCGTTTTTGATTATGTTAATAGTGGTTTTTTGGTAATAAATTAGTTTCGCTCAGCTGCCGAGTTTTATTTAGACCCTCCAACTGCCACCCGTGATCCCATCGCTCGACTTGTTTTGAGCCATCCCCCAGTTGGCACGCTTCCCAGCTTTGGTGGGGGGGGGATGGGTCTCAATTATAACGCAGGGAATTGGCATTTTGCTATTGATGTCCTGGGACTTGCTCGGAAATATTCTTTGTAAACTTTTACATTAGTACTATTCACTGCCACTTCTGATTTAAGAAAAACCTAAGAGAGATCACCAAAAAAACCCCAAATAAAATGGACGGACAACCATAAGGGAAACTATAGAAATTAGAGATTTTTGCTACTTCAACAACTACCGACGACCTGTCCTACCTAAACAGCCTATAAGTTAACTTTTCTTAAAGCCTAGACTTATTTAATGACCGTTTAAAGTATCTAATAAGTATCATTGACCATACTTTAAGTGGAAAACGTGATTATCAACTTAATAGATAAGTGGTGATCTCTAATCATCTTATAGACTTATCGTACACAAGGATATTAGGTGATGCAATATTTGAAAATGCTTTTATAGAATACCATTTCAATTATTTTAATTTGTGATGGAGATCAGCAGTGATTTTCCATAGCATCTAAGTATACCACCTGTAATTAATAACAAAATGCAATTTCAATCTGAATATATATTATTTAACTGAAATACACCACTTCAAGCTGTTAAAAATAGTAAAAAGGTAGTTTTTATAAAATTAACTATAGTATAAAACTTGTCAATAACCATAAAAGTTGGAAAGTTGGACTAACAATTTTCTTTACTTAACTACCAGTAAACATAGGGCATATCCTGCGATGGTCATTACGAGTGGAAGGACTTAAAGCTGTAATGAGGGGGGGGGAGATACTTTACAGAAGCTGTAAATGAAGGCAAGATGCCGGGAATATTAGTAAATAAAACTTCACTGCAATTGAATCCATTTTTATTCACTTCCCCTCACTTTTTCACACCAATATACACAATACGAACAATTCAAATTATAATAAACATCTATTGAATAATTTTGATTTTTAGGAAGATATATTTAGAATAGAATTCCTTTCCGTTGAGATGCAGTTATTCTATATCCTTCTTGATCATTATCTGTCAGGGATTTCCAACTCTTCTAGATAAAAAAGGCATAATATTTTCACGGGTATAAAAAAAATCCTATTGCAATTTGCTTTTAAAAAATTACACATTTCCTAATCCTACACAAAAAAAATGTTCCCAGCCAACCATTAGTGCAAAATAAAAGTAATTAAATAAATCGCTTACTGATTTGATACTGATATTGTTTGTTTATTAGATATAAACTAAAATGTACGATAATATGAATGAGGATTAAAGGTTTTTTATAAGTGTTAAAACAACGTTTTTATTGTTTATACACTTGAAACGTTGGAGATATCCAATAATATAAACAATCACAAACAATGCTAAAAACACAACTTCAAGACACAAGTGTATCCCCCTTGTTTATGTATATAAACTATCATAATGATTATTGTGGCACTTAAAATTTGTCTTTAAAGGATCGTTAATACAGAACTATTTGCCACTTTGACAGAAAACGTATCAAAAAGAACTAAAAAACTAGCTTCATAAGGGGCAGTAAATATTTGAGACACTGTTATTAGGTATGTTTCCCATTTTTCTAGGGTAGTTGGATCTAATGATAGTTGGATATTACAATTGTTAGCTTATGCATCGCATGAACAATAGCATAAATATTACTATTTTATATTTTCCAATGATCCAATCAACGTTAGGTAATTTTACAACAATCACTGATGCACAATTATTGAAAGTATTTAAATTTAGTATAAATGAGCACAGTGAGAAAATTTATTAACATTTTGTTTCCAAATGAAAGTAGAAGACTGGATACCTCATTTCCTATGAAACCATTACGTTGTTCAAATATCTAATTTATCTGGTGACAGAGTTGTCGGAGATCATAATTCAGGCAGAAAGTTGCGTTAGTGGGTTAATACTGAACAATGTATTGATGAAATACTGTCCAAAATGAAGATATGGCAGACGGTTAAAGGAAAGGAAGAACTAAATGTAAAAAAATATCGCCGTTATAGTTTTACATATTAATAGTAGTTGTATTACTAATGCTGTAAAATAAAATTATGTAAAATGAAGTAAAACAAGCAGATTTATGGCTATTATGAAATGAACTACAAGCAATATATTAATATCCCCTCTATTGCACCTGAGTTTACAATTACACATGCATTTTAGGTAAATGTTATACCACTTGTTTTGTGTACCAGAATAACAAGACTAGGACTTTAAATATATGTGCATCTTTGGAAACTAAATACATTTCGGCCATTTTATCCACGGTAATATAAATAAATTAATGATCTTCACAACGATTAATGTAAAGGCATATTAAAAAGAAAATTAAGTATTACTTTTTCCACAAATGTGTCAAATAAATGAATTACGAAATATCATGGTAAATAATTATTGAATGGGAAAATGTCTGGTAAGGTGGCTAAGGCTTCAAACAGTGTGTCCAAGGTTCTATTCGCCAACTGTACTTCATACTGCTTACTTAACTCATTGAATAAAGAAACTCACTGGTCTGCAGGCCAATTGAACTGACATAAAGTTTAGTTTTAAAAAGTTTATAATTATGCTACCTGTTTAGTTCGTTTGATTGTTTTCTCTAGTATTAAATCACAAACAGTTTCAAAGCCAAACAGTAATTAATGAAACGTTTTTGGATTACGTTATATAATTATAAATTGCCTGATTAAAATTATGATTAACGTGTTTATAAAACGTTTAAGGTAGCTGATAGAAAGCCTAATTAAATGTTTTTTCCACGACGTTGGGTTATTTTAACAATTGCTCAACCCAATTTATGTCTTATCTTGCTTTATTACGTAGATTTGCTTATCCGGTTGATATTTATTTCATATGTTGTCTAGTTAATGATCTGACAAGCAATTAAGTGAATTATTCACATCGAATCCCTTATATAGCGTGATAAAATATCTTAAAATTATCTTGACTTGTTTAAATTGAATTTGGACTGATTTTAGTTAAACAGTCAAATAATCGCAGATACTTTGGCACTTATTAAAACATACAAATGGTTTCCAGCTCAGTTCATTAGACGTCAGTGACTGTCTTTCAGACATTTACTGCTTTGTTAAGTATCCCTCCCCTTGAACACAACCCTACACTAAGCTGATCCGTTTACTGCAGCTGTCTTAGTATATAGAAAGCTGGGCCAAGTAATGCTAGTATTCCCTTTGTTTTATTTGTTTGAAATTTTGTTTCATAGTCCTGGCTAGACTAGGTTTGTGATTTATCTTTCTTTTAAACCACCCATCAATATTTGCCGCTACTGTATTCCCTTTGTATATAGTGTTGGTTGTGTTCCTAATTTCATAATTATAAAAACAGTTCCAATACATACTTAGGTTTGTCATTAAATTTAAACTGAAACAAATTCAAGACATATGAAATAATCAGATTTAAAAAGAGCACAAAAATCTGTTATGTCTGTCACACCCAATATCATATTGTTTCTGTTAATCAGATTCACACATTCAACCAATATGACTGTGAAATTGTAAAATGTTTATGATTTTTAGCTTATGCATCGCATGAATAATAACATAAATATTACTATTTTATATTTTACAATAATCCAATCAACGTTAGGTAATTTTACAAAATTCACTGATACACAATTATTGAATGTATTTAAATTTAGTATAAGCGAGCACAATGAGAAAATGTATTAACAATTTGTTTCCAAATGAAAGTAGAAGACGATACCTCATTTCCTATGAAACCACTACGTTGTTCAAATAGCTAATTTATCTGGTGACAGAGTTGTCGGAGATCATCTTGATGAATAATTCAGGCAGAGTGGGCAGTTAGTGGGTTAATACTGAACAATGTATTGATGAAATACTGTCC